>OY757909.1:42629779-42646715 GCA_963585895.1 Sepioteuthis lessoniana
CTGAAATTCAATACAAATAAAGTTATATAATATCAAGTATTCCTATCTAATACAAATAATTTTCAAACATTTATTTAATCCATGGACCCTAATAGGTACTATCACTCTGAGTCAGAGTGGACATGGGAGTAATGGCAATGAAGGAGTGACTCAATACTCCTTAGAGTTCCAGAACTGGAGCCTCACCACTGGATGTAGTTTAGTGTCCTACCTAGAACTTTTTTTTTGCTTGGTGGGGTCCTACCTCTCTGCTGAGGATACAGTCAACATTTTCTAAGCCCTGCTGATAGGGTTAGGAATATTTTGTGATAATGCCCACATATAAACTAGCAGAAGTTTGTTAGTCAGGGTAAATAATAGATAAAAGCTCATTTTGTTCAACTATTCATTCTATTTGCCTTCTTTATGAATGAGTTCTATCTTATTAATTTACTTACAAGAAATCCCGGCAAGTAGAGAGTGCTCTGCAGAAGGTAATTCTATTCACTTTCTGGATGAATTAGACTTTCTTGATTCATTTTAAGCTAAAATGTTTCAGGCACCTCTGAGAATGGAGAGGGGTTGGTGGATTTGACTGCTCTTCATCTCACCCATGTATATCTTCTGTTAAAATACCCCTTGAGGTCAAAGGAATTCATATGCCAAGTTTCCTCAAAATTTTCCCATTAGCCAGAATGTATGTAGATAGAATGAGTTGTTCCTGTCTGATTTTTTCCCATAAATTCCAGGCCCCATTGTGAGGGGGTACATCTGCAGATGTCAATTTTATTTGCTTTCAGGATAAATTAGATCTTCCTTGAGGCAAAGTTCACAAACCAAGTTTTATGAAGATTAACTTATTAACCTTTGGAGTCCATTGGTAAAAACCCACAAAATGAATTATATACAGAGATGTCAGAAAATGGCTTTCCAATCATCTTGTAAAAGTTAGGAATTAAAAAATAATCAGCATAAATAGGTGTAGCAACAAATTAGATGATAATATTGTACAAGGTATGTAAAGTGAAGGCATTCATAAATTAAAGAAATCTAGAAATTTGTAATAGTTATCTCAAAAGTGCAGATCAATTACATTTCACAATATAGCTATGATTAACCTTTTGTTGAACCCTTGGATTCCCTGTATCTGATCTCACAAAAACCAAGTACTCTACAGCAAAGACATCTTTGTTTAAAGCTATATCATCATTCCAATAAAATAAAACCAGTGAATGATCTTCATATTACTCACCAGGAGAATGAGGATCAAATGAAACACCATCAACCAGATATGCAGTTTGATAAACCATACAATATATGTTTATACATGCCAGTTCATTAGAAACAATATAATACATCAAATTATGAATAATAAAATAATAATTTCATTAAAGACAGGTACTTTGCCACAGGTTTTTCACTAACATGTGAAAGCAATTATACACAGATTTAATAGAGTAAGGCCTTAAAAGCCTTGTATTATTAATAACTAATGTGATCTTCCTGAGCAAAAGAGCCCAAAATATCAGTCTTATGGTGTATAGTAGCATAGAGCTCAAGTCAAAATATCAAGCAGATCAAGCTCATGGGTTAAAGTAACTGTTTGATTTAATTTTATGAAAAATGAACTAACTTAGTTATTTTCCAGTACAAAAAAATATATTTGCTTAAGATATCAGAATTTGATATGTTGATAAATGAATTCTTGAATTTTAAATATCTTTATCAAGTATACATTTGAGATGCCCAGAATAAACCATTATTCCAATGAGGAAATGTCTATGGTAATATACAAAAAAATATATAGAAATTTAAGTTTCAGTCATTTTTTACTGAACAGTTACTTTTTAGTCCCTAAAATTATACATTGGCTATCAACAGTGAGTTACCATCTTCTTTGGGGTTGAGGGAGGAAAAGACTTAAGAAATATAGGGAGAGAGAATTGTAGCAAGCTGAAGACATGGCTTTTAAATGTAAATGTTCAATAAAATTTTTTTTTAAATGAACATTATAACTGAAACTTACTGGATGGTGAATGTAAGTATAACATTTCCACATAATTTTTTTTGTCTATTACAACAGACATTTCTACAGCAGGATATTCTGAAGAAGTACCAAAACTTTTACTTTACTTACCGGCCACAGCCAGGAACACTGGCACCAAATGTTATACTAATATAGATAACTAGTATAATTGTACTTGCAACCCAATCTGGCCAATAGATGACAATGTCCTGAATTGGCGTCCACCAAACAAACTGAAAAAAATTATACATGCATATTTAATACACATGGATGTAAAAATAATCTAGTCTTACAAGTGTGTGAAAATGTTTTTAGAAATAAAGATGTATCATGGACACAAAAAAAATAACAACCTTGTTGTGATGTAATAGTTAACAAGCTAATGTTGAAAATTACTTACAATTGAATAATGAATATGATCATAACAAGGTGCCCAATATTCAATGACTTTGTGTCAGGTGTAAACTAAGTTTAGTTTTTAGGACATCTTGTGGTGGTATAATGGGATGCAAGTTAGACTTACAGATTAATCATGAGTAATGAGTTCAATCCTTAATAAATGCTTCATAGTTGTGGCCTGTGTTTAGTTTTAAAGGATGTCTGATATAGCATAATGTTGCCCTATACTTCTGGCTTTGTGTTATAATAAGTTTTGTAAATTACAACTGAGAGAAAGAGAGATGCAAGCTAGAAGATATATAAAATTTGCCTAGCTAAAGATAAAGGAAAATATCTAATTTTGGTAATAATGACAGTAAAAGACAGCAAAAGTTTTTTTAAGCTTAAAAAACGAAAAAAAAAAAAAGTCTATTTTTTTACCTGGTGTGGATCTGCTGGTCTGGCTGAAATCATATGTACTAGACTGACGATAAAATATGTGATGGCAAATCTCTGTAATACTCCAGGAATACGTATATCACTGACAAGAATGTCTGAAAAGAATAAAAATTCATACAGGAACAGAAATTAAAATCAGTAACTCTATTTGATACTGTATTTTATTTATAACTAATTATCAATAATTATTTTACAAGTGCTAAAATAATTCTTAATGATAGGGTGAGTGGTTTAAAAGTTAAGGGTTCATTAAATGAGATGATTTAAAATTCATGTTCCCAATATTTTTTTTTTTTGTAAATTTTATTTATGACTTTATTTTAGAAATGATACTTACAAAATGAATTAGTGACATTTTTAGACCATTGTTGTTATCATGTTGTTAGCTAACCACTGACAATGATTTGCTTTCTTATTTGTAGCTTTGTGACACTATATATGGGCTTAGCTCAATGTGAGAGCATGTATGCACATGGGTGTGGTTGTGTATGTGTATGTGTCCATATAGGGGCCAAGACATGTTTGTGTGTGAATCACTAATTCTAATATAAAATGCATGTCAGATAAAAGGGGAACAACGACTTAAAAATTTCATCATCACACCTTTAAGGAGACTCGTCTGCTGTTTTTTTTTATGTCCAGTGAGTGGTTGAAAGCCAGGAAACATCCCCTCTCCCGGATATATAATAAACAGTGAATCTGTTACTAGAAGGAGTAAGAGACAGATGCAGAGGGTATATGACCAGAGCACAGATAGATGGGACCACAGATTCAGTGATGGGCTGAGAGAAGATACAGAAGAGAACAGAAGTGGGGGGAACCAGAGAATGGAGGACAGACAGACATGCAGATAGGCTGAAAATCTCACACAAACTTTTTTCTCTCCTTAAAACATTTATTCAACTTTTTGTTTTTGCCTTGTTCTTTCCTGGCAGGACTGTCTTGGATTATGCATCCAAACTTGACTTGCTGAGAACCAGCAAATACAACGTAGGGTAAGATTTTCATTCTGTGTTTCCACAGCTTTATAAATCTAGTCTTAAGTTTAGTTAAAAAAATCTGTTGTCATGACGAAAAGTGATAGATTCAATATTAAATCCAATTCTTCAAAAAACTTAATACATTTTTATATGAATTTTTTAGATGAGGAATTATCCACAGCAAAAGCAACACAAGTTTGAGATTATTCTTTATTTGTGTTTTTTTACTAATGACTATAAACCAGCAATCTGAGAAGTTGCAATGAAAAACAACAGAAATCAAGATGAATGAAATACTAGTTAGAAATCAATAATGGTTAAGAGAGAATAAAAGTTAGAGTATTTTTGTCTAATAATACTGTGTAATTATAAAAGGCTAGCTAAAATAATAATATTCACAAAGGAAAATCATAAACTAGTAAATTAAATATTTTACAAATATTTTGAAATATGGAGCAACTTTTAAGAAACTCTGTTGATGTTATGCAATTTTGCTAATTCAGAGAAAAGTTGCTGAGAAAATAAATTGTAGAAAAGAATCTGAAATACAAAGACTAACTTTTAGTGGATGTGCAATTGATTATAATCCCAAGTGAAAATAGCACAACTGTTCTCCATAAAATCTTTCTGAATATAGTCTTTTTCTTCATTCCTCGTCGTAACATAGAGCGAAAGCTATAAGCCATTGATGTCCCCATGATAAAGATGAACCTGAAAAGTAAGCAGAGGATAAAATTTAAGGTCAAAAGTAAGGAAGTATCCAAGTTTATCTTATTTGAACACTCTTGCTATGGAGTGTATTGATAATAACCAAGTTAAAAAAAAGGAAAACTTTGTCAATACAAGTGATATGCAGATGTCATGAAATACCCAAAAATCATCAAAATTTTATTGAAAGATGAATGACACATGAACACTTTAGGAAGAAGTGAAGAATTCTTTTTAGCATTTCATAAGTATCTCTGTTATATTGAGATTTTCATATGTTTCTCTGTTATATTAAAAATTTAAATGATTAAAAAATGATATTCAGTACAAATGCAGATGACACAAAATTATCATTTAATTGGAAATTACTTCATTCTCTGAGAGCATTTTAAGTGTGTTGCTTTAATAAAAATGTCACTAAGATGAGCATAGTTTGGAACGAGCTGCCGCAGGCATTGGCCTCCATGTCAATGCACACAAAACTGAATATATGTGCTTTAATCAAACAGGCGACATTTCCACACTAGAGGGAACCTCTCTGAAACTGGCAGACAAATTCACCTACCTAGGAAGCAGTGTCTCATCAACTAAAAAAGACATCGACACGCGGCTAACGAAGACATGGACAGCTATCGATAAGCTATCGATCAAATGGAAGTCAGACCTGACCGATAAAATGAAACGCAGTTTCTTCCAAGCAGCAGTTGTGTTGATACTGCTATATGGATGCACTACTTGGACGCTAACAAAACGTCTGGAGAAAATGCTAGATGGCAATTACACAAGAATGCTGTGAGCAATACTGAACAAGTCCTGGAGGCAACACCCCACAAAACACTAACTATACAGCCACCTACCTCCCATCACAAAAACTATCCAAGTTAGACGGACCAAACATGTAGGACACTGCTGGAGAAGCAGGGACGAGCTCATAAGTGATGTACTCCTATGGACTCCCACATATGGCCGAGCAAAAGCAGGATGACCAGCTCGAACATACATACAGCAATTATGTGAGGATACGGGATGTAGCCCTGAAGACCTGCCAGAGACAATGAACGATAGGGAGAAGTGGCGAGAGAGGGTCAGGGATATCCGTGCAAGTGGCACGACATGATGATGATGATGATGAGCAATTTTTGCTGGGTTACAGTTACATCTATATATGTACATATACATAATGGTTAGTTGGTTAGATTTTATGGCAAGTTAACCCTTGCCAAAGACATTTTTTGGTTTATACCTTGTTTGCAGGGTATGATTGTTATTTATGTAAGTATTTGCATATTATCTTAGGTTTTGGTTAGTTGGTTGGGTTTTATGGCATATCAACCATTTAATGCTAAATCCTATTTATACATATTTAAATTAAATATATATGAGTTGTGAACAAATAGTTAGGAGATAACATTTTTAATGAGCCAGAGTACATTTGTTTGCACACAGTTAAATGGTTATATATATATATATATATATATGATTTCTAAGTGGATAGTTTGGAGGTAAGCTTATTTTTAAATGAGTTAGAGCTAATTTGTTTGCATACAAGTATTGCTATCTAGCACTAATAATTCTATTTAGTACTAATCATTTATTTGCACACAGTTAAATGGTTTCAAGTATAGCTAATTAACACTAATAATTCTACTCAATATTATTCATTCATTTGCACAAAGTTAAATGGTTTCATGTATTGCTATGTGATACCAATATTTCAATTTCTGCACAAAGTTTAATGGTTTCAAGTATTTTGATTGAACATTAATAATTCTATTTAATAATAATCATTTATTTGTACACACTTAAATGGCTTCAAGTAGGACTGGAGCCTCACCATCAGATAGTTTAGTATCATATCTAGGATACTTGTTGAAGGGGTAGTTCTTATCCCTCTGCAGAGATGCAGACCAAGTTGATTGGACTGGTTTAGGTTTAGGTTATATTTCTATTGGCAGGTGGCGCTAGTCGTAAGAAGTTATCATTTCTGCTGAAAGTTTTTTGTAGGTGAGTTTTACAGACCTATATCCTTGATTTGAGACCAATTTTTTTCAGGAATTTGATTACGTTATTAGGATTTGTTGTTTCAAAAAGTTCTTTCTTACTTTATGAGTGAGATTTTGACATTCCATTAATGTGTTTGACTGTGTATGGCTTTCAGCATGAGCATTTTAGTGGAGGTTCCTATTTTAGAATGAAGGAGTGAGTTAATTTATTGTGGCTTATGTGTAGTCAAGTTAGGATTGTCTCTTCTCTTCTAGTCTTACTACAATCTGGTTTTCTTTCTTTTAAGATGGGTTGTATTTGACAGTTTGTTGTGGGTATTTTCATTCCATAGCTGTTGTCATTTCTTTATCAGTATTTGGGCAAATTTTAGCTTTCAGGCCAGTGTATGTTATTTTGGAGTTTTTGTCAAGTAGTGTGTCAAGTCCAGATTTGGCTATTGAGTCAGCTTTATGGTTTGCTTTGGGTTTCATGGTATATCAACCATTGTAGGTTATTTAATGCAAAATCCTTTTCATATATATAGATATATATATATCAAATATATGATTTCTAAACACATTTGGAGGATGATATTTTTAAATGAGGCAGGGCTCATTTTTTTTTGCTCATAGTTAAATGGTTTCACTTATTTCTACCGAACAAGAATAATTCTATTTACTACTAATAACCCATTTGCACACAGTTAAATCTTTCAAAGATACTATCATTATATATTGTGGAAAATCTGTTAGGATTTTTTTTCATTCTCTGAATCAGATTCAAAGAGACTTCGTTAAAGTTTTATTTGTTAAGTTAGCCATACATATTGTTTGTTTTTCATTGGTCCCATGCTTCAATACCCACTATGAAGTCCAACTTGCGTTGAAAATTCACCAAGGGGGAAACCTATTTGTTTTGGTTGAAACAGGGATCCACTAATCAAGTTAGAAGCAAGATCTGAAGACCCTGCTAATTTCAGGCTTTCAATAGACAATACATACTGCCATACAATTTAACAGGGGTCAAAGTCCTATTCTTTCAATGCAACTGCCTTTTAGCACCCAAGAGATAAAAAGTGTTGGGGTTTGCCACAAGTGCAGATTAAAGGATACAATCAGGACTAAACATATAGATGTTAGGGCTTGATGCAATCAACTGAATGATCAGATTGGGCCTGTCTGACTGCTCATCTAGCCCAGTAAGATGGAGGTGCCCGTGGTGTAGTCGATATCATCGTAGGAAATGGACACGGCGACACGAGTTCAAATCCTGGACGAGACTAATTGCATTTCACATAGCACTAATACCCTTGGGAAAGGTATGAATCCAATTATTCTCCCTCCAGCTATGGGTAAATAGTAGGATAGACTAGGTTCTTCAGCCTTGGTTAGGCAACTAGTCTAGGAGAAGGAAAACTCTGAATTCAAACCTGTTAAACTCCACTTAAAAAATTGACCTTGTGTCATATCCTGCCCGAGCGGAGGGGTTGGTAAATAGTATCCAGCCCAGTAAGTGTTAAAATGGAGTGTTGCAAATTACTTGATCAGTCAGTTGCTGGGTCAAAGACTGCTCAGGCACCAGGATCCCCTCCTGAAGCACTACAGCAAAGGGTGGCCAGTGGTAGGTAGTCTTACTCCTCTGCAGAGGTGTAGTTGGCATATTCTACAGCCCCAGCCAACAGGGCAGCATACATAATAAGAATTTCAGTGATAAATAGGTATACAATGAACTATAAGACTTTAAAATAATATAACAAATTCTATGATTTCTCTCATTACTGAATTTAGAAGCAATTTACATTTTTTGTTGGTTGCCACATACAGTACAAGTCATAGATCCCAGGTATATGATTTTGATAAACACAACACAAAGGGATTTGTGAGGAAAGCTTTGATAGAAATGAAATAAAAGATGTAAATATAGAAAATAAATTATTTCAATGATGAAAAATATTATTTCAAAATTAATCTGTATAACATTGTTAGTAAGAGTAGCATGATGGATATTTGTCTGAATAGATCCCATTTGAAAGCATGTTTCATGTTACCACAATGATCTTATTAGAACTGTTGAAACTGTAGACATCAGGTGGTGATGAATAAATTTTATCCTAACCAAGGGAACATCTTTCTTTGTAAAACTTTTATTTCATTTTCTGGAAAGATTAAAGAAATCAAAGAAAAAATGTGCCAAGTGTAGTGAACTGAAAGATGAATATGTGGAATAGCATATATGTTCTCTGGCTTAAAGTTATTCTCTTCTTGGTCAGGCTGAGAACTTTTCACAATACTTCTGTGTGTGTGTTTGTATGTATATATTTGTATATTATAGACACAAACAAAATTTTATATTTAGATTTCTGGGGAAAAATTTTAATCCCTTGTCTCACTTCTTTTCAAATCTTTATATTGCTTTTGTCTAGTCAAATTATTACAGTATTATTTCCATATATATTTTCCCCAATTCTAATATGATTTTTGTTAATAGCTTGTTCTGATAATGAATTGAAAACTGTTAAGTGTTGTACTAAGTCAAATGACTTACCATAGTTAACAAAAGCCAAAATCAATGTTTTTTTTAAAATATTTTTTGCTTTTTTTCAATAAGTTGATTTACTGTTTGTAAATGAGAATTTTTGTTTGGCATGTAAATTAATTTGACCGTTGTGGTCTCGTCACATATCTTCACCCAATGAGGATGACTTATTCCATTCTGCCCGGATGATTTTCCTGGGCAACATAAAAGGCGGTGAAAGCACGCGAAACTTTCTCTTCCTCAAATACTTTTTGAGCAGGACAGACCTGTCCCTTCTTTCTCTTTAACAGCAGAACACATCACCATGAGGAGAGCACATCTAATTTATGGACCTTTGTGCCTAAAATCAATCCTTCATCATTCGTTCAACCCTCCTAGACCAACGACTCCCAGATGATTTAAATTGGATGTTAAATTCAGCCTCTGACTACAGCAATTCGATTCCTGTTCTGATATCAGCAACTACACTTTAGCCTTGACTACAGCAATTCGATTCCTGCTCTGACATTCAGCTACTGTATTCCTTCTCAACTATTTCACAACTGCTTTCTTCTTCCTGCGACTTACATCACAAGGGTTTCTTTATTCAGGCTGCCATTAAAGCATTGTTGAAACTTATCAATATTCTCACCTTCTGATTTGTTTTCTTTCTTTCAACATAACAGGAGGTAACTTATTCTGCCTTCCTGTTATAAATATATTTTTTTTGTAAACGCGCCTGAAACCTGTATGTTTTGTGTGAATGATTTTTATAGTGTGCATAATAATTATTTAGAGATATGCAAGAGTAATAGTAAATGATTATCACAAATTAATCAAGAAAAGATAGAGTGGTCTGATTGCGCGTTTAAATTCTGTCAATAATTATTTATTAAGTTTTAGCTTGATAAGGCACTAGGCCACTTTGCGGAGTATCCAGTTAAAATAGTCTGCTACAGTTGCTTACTAAACATTAAGCCATAGTAAAGCATTTAATATTAATGGTTATGTATTTATTAGGCATTTCTTTACTTAACTCTTACCTTGCTGAAAGGAATGTGAAATACCCTATTTTTAGTAGAAATCATAACAATACAATTTCCATAGTGTCTCAAATAATGATCCAAAAAGCAACAATACTGTTAAATCAGCTGTAGAAAAAATACAAAGAGGATCATTTTAAACTTACCAAGGAAATACAAGATCTGCTACAGTGAGACCATTCCAAGGAGAGTGTTTAAAGAACCAAAACTGACCACCACCATAGTTGACAAAAATCATGATAACAATGCTGATTCTGAAAAAGTAAAAGGTTGTCTTTGAAGTTAGTAACATCTGATATAATTAAAAAAATAGCTCAATTACATTCCAAAATAAGAAAAATGTCAAATGATTCTATTAAATATAAATTAAGTTTATACATATCAATTCTCATCAATCCTTTTGTAACTGCTTCCAGCAAAATTGATTCATAACTCAAGAACAGTTATGGCTATGGCAGCCATCAAATTTTCACAACTGAAACCTCAAAACATGTTTTTGTACGTAAGTTTTTAAAAAATACTTTTAAAGCGTTTAGAGACAGGTTTGATTTACAATGAAACTATAAAATTAAACTAGACTCTTATTTTGTATTTGTCAGGTGAGCTCAAGTAAATTTTTTTATAGATAATAAAGTAGACATCAAGTTGAAAGTTTTCTAATCAAAAACCAAAGTTTTGATGTTTTTCCAGTAACCAGAAAGACTTGAAAATGTTGTGTTTCTTTCGTACAAGCAATGGCCACCAGGGAGATGAATTCTAGCTTCTCAACAATTTGTATTACTTTACAAGTCCTCACAAAACCTTAGTTCAGTGTCATATGTTGTTTAAAGCTACTATAAAAAGTGGGACAGATAAATTCATGGTCTATGTATGTACCATAAATCTGGCTCATTTGGCAGGTTTTCAGCTAGATAGACAAAACAGAGGTTTCATTTCCCTTTTTTAAATTAAATGGAAAATTATTTAAAAAATAACTCATTAATTGAATCAAATGATAAAACTACAGAAAAAGACTTGCATTTTAAGTATGGCTATAATGACTCACCCTCGGAATGCATCTAAAGATTTGAGACGTTCTTTGATAATTGGATGATGATTAAGACTTTCCATATCGTCAGCAGGGTTAATGCTCTCTGGCGAACCCAAATCCTGTTGGATGTAAGAATCCTGAAATTGTGAATTAAACCAACGTTTTTATTATATAGAGGAAACTGACATTCACATTTATTTATGGCAATATACAACTGATGGAAAAAAAACTTGACAAAAAAATTCATGAGCAAATAGACTATATATACATAAGTATATATCAGTAATATCCAGTCAGCATCTGAAGACAGTGAGTGTGAATTATTTGTGTATAGAATATATGAGGAATTTCATATAAATCTATGGGAGTGCTCAATGCATGGCTATTTTTAGATATTTTCTATCCAGGTTTATATAATAAAACTCACATACAGAGCGTATACATTGCAATTAGAAGGAAACTCAAACCTGGTTAAATCATATATATACTAGATTTTTCATAGCAGGTGGAATTTTATGAATAATGTAAGCTTGTAAACTAAACAATTATCTTCATATAGTTTTCGTTTACTTCTTCCACAGATGTTAATTTCCTCAGCTAATGTGGTTTTAGACTTCCTCCTTAAAAAAAAAAAACAAGCCTTTTGGCAGCCACTGGGTGCCTTTAATTAACCCCAAAAGTGGTCAAAGGAAATTAACTACTCCAGAAATTAAAAACCCTAATTTTGAATTAATATCTAAATTATCTGAAATAAATGTTATTATTTCCAATAAAAATCATCCAAAATTAGTATCCTTGTTTTCATCTAGAGTAGGAGCCTTGGTGGCCTCCAATCAAGAAAATTTAAATTTACTTTTATGTCTACATTTAAACATGTGCCGTTATTAATATTGAGTGTGATGTCAAGAAAGTCAACTATCTTTAAGTCTGAGGCTATTTGATTTTGTAGACCTAGTAATTTAAATGCCCTAATAATCTTTTATATTTTAGAGGTTTTGGGCTTATTACTGTCCAGGATGAAGATAATTCCATCATCCTCGTAAAGCCCCACCTGCTCTAAGTTGACAATGTAACCCAATGTGTCCAAGATATAAATCCCTATTAAGTCAGCAACCAGGGCTAAGTCATAAGTGCCCATGGGCACGTCGAAGTTGTCCACGTAGCTTTTCACTCAAGTTCTATGATTATCAGATAGAATAGATTTCCTACATGCTAGAATAATTTCTATTTCCTTGTCCGTGATGTCCGTATATTTCTTAGCGTAGTTCAGGCTTTTTAGTAACAATAGATGATAATAGCTAGTTTTTTGTGGAGGTAAAGAAGGCACTTTCTTGATGTCTTTCTGTAGGTAGGTGCTAGTTTTAGTATTTCCCAGTTCTATAAATGACCCCACATCACACCTGATGTACCGTAAGTACTACTTTCCTCCATCAATCAACACACCCGACACACTATAAGTACCACCTTCCTCCATTAAATCCTTATATCCATTTTCATGCACTTCCACAACCTGTTGACATTATGTTAGCCATGTTTTCATGAGTGTTAGTAATAATTCTCCACACAGTATATTTAACATATCTTCCACACATACACCATCATATGTTACAATAATGTATATGTAACATGATATTAATACAATATAGATATCGAATAAAAACTATTGTAAACCAACACAACTACCCACCTATTACCCTTACATCCCATATCTCTCATGCTTACATGTCAAATTTATATTTATTTCCTTAATTATGCAATGGTGATAATTTGCTCATTAGTTAAACTCATCACCATACACACTCACCCCCCCAAAAAAAATGACATAGCTACTATAAACAAGTATTGCAACATCTTAACAGATTACATTCACTATATTCCTTATGTACATACAATCATGGATTATAATGTTGTATACACAATATATCATTGACACATTATAACTAATACAAATTATTATTGCAATCTAACACAAATCATATTCCTGCATAAAATACCAATATTGCATAATACTCCATCGTATATTACAATATAACATATCTCTCCACCATGATATTTATTGCGATTTTGGCTCACCATACTACACTCGCCTATTATGCTTACAAAGCAAAACTTTATTTTCTTTGAAATAGAATGATGATATTTTGTTCCTTAGTGAAAATCACCACCACTAACACACACATGAATTTATAAAGAAGCAAAAAAAATTTTTTCTCAGTTATTCTGTTGAAATTTGGCAACACATTGGCTACATGAAGACAACCTCAAATTTATCATGTGCTGTATGTATCTTCATACACACATATACTAAACATCACTTAGATGTCCATACACAATAATATGCAAATATAACCTATGCACAATTAGAGTTGTACACAATTCTAACATTCTTTTAACTGTATTTTTCGATTTCTTCCTTATCATTCATTTCCTGTCTGATGATTGTTGATTATAAAACATCATGAAACCTGAGGTCGCAGACAAGCTTCCATGCTATTGAATATATATAAAATCTAATATATATTTACTTATTATTATTATATAATAGCTCTATCACAGATATTGAGTACTCTCCGCATTATATTGCATTTGCATATTTATAAGTATATATATATATATATATACATAATATATGCTCACCCCATGGGGGTTGAGCACTTTGGCAAAAGAATTAACGGTCGCCACTCATATAAGCAAAGCTCTTTGAATTAAATGAGCACTCTGGTATGCAGTAAGGCAAAATGTAAACAAATGAAATGCCTAATAATTCCTGAGCTGACGTTGTTTGCCTGCTGGTTAAGCAGTATGATACTAAGACTAAAGTAAAGTTGGGCAGGTTTCAATACCAGCTTCAAGAATCCTATGTGTCTAGCCACACTGAAGAGTTGTGATACAATGAAACAGTCTGTCTGTGGATGACTATATATATATATATATATATTGTAACGGTAGCACCATGAGGCAAAAAATGAGGTAAAAGGCTCGACTGGTAAAGGAGTTGTCTATTCGCAATGAGTCTTTGACCCTTCTTTGACTGTGAAACTCTGTTCGCCTCAAAGAATGCCCCCCTTCGCAAAGTCTAAAATCGCAGCTGTCAGGCAACATGTGTGTTCTGCTCGGAGAAATGGTAATAAAAGTCAACCCTTCTGTGTCACGTGTGTGACTGGTCAGTGTATAATGGTAATATGTACCCAACTCTAAAGGTGCCCGTACCAAACAAGGGGGATAGCTCCCTCATTTACATATATATAGATGTATCTTTTATTGTAACAATTATCATATGAAACTTGTTTAACTTTTAAATGTAAAAACTAAATAATCAGTTGTATTTCAAGTCATGACTTCTTACCCAACATAGCTAATTGTATAAAAATTGACACCCTCTCTCCAAAAATATTTGAAACCATTTACATCAACTGCCTCTTTAGTCAATATCAATTTCATTAAACAATTCAGGAATAAATCTGTTTAAAAGAAATTTACAGAAACGTACACAGCAATTGTGCAGGTGTGTTATCCTTTATAATTAAATCCACCCACTAGTTTATTAAGTAAGAAAAGTGATCTAAAAAAAAACTTGTGATCAAAATTAATTTAACTTGAAATTGTTCAGAGATTTTGTAAAGTAAATGATTAAAGAAACCACAAATAAGATTGTTTGAATTTTTAGATGAGGAAATAACAATATTCACTAGGACTTCTATCCTCATCTTGGTTTTTTAGTCACAATATCTTAATTGTTGTATCAGCTGGCCTTCTGCAGGTGGCTTTAATATTGCAAATTTTAAACCAAACTTTTTATTCAATCTATGCAGGTAGATTGTTTTCACATTAAAATGACTGTAGACGTAGTAATTGTATATATACTATTATTTTACTTGTTTGTATGAATATTATACTTTTCTATTTAGGAACAAAGTGAAGTATCCATATGAAAGCTAAGAGAGATGTTGTAATAGAAAATGGTTTCATTCCATATTATTTTTTTGCTTATCTAACAGATTATTGTTTGAAAAACAGATAAAAACATAGGTAGGCAAAAAAGACGAGGATTTTTAAAAAATCAACTCAATATAATACAATTATTCATAAACTAGATGGATCAGTAGAAGTTCCATTGGTGTTGACAACTAAGATTCTGATGGCAATATTTAACACCTAAGAACTAATTTGGGTGATCATGGATGTCCAGAAGCTTTCTTTATCAATAAATAATGAATTACAAAAGATTTTATAGGAAAAGATAGTGCAGAGGGTTTCTGCTGCTTTCTCAATGGTTCTGAAATTAGATTCTTATTTTGCCTCGACTACTAAGGCTAAAATGTACAAACCGCCTTGTTAATTTACCAAGAGTGTTTGGAAAGGAGAGGATTTATATCTTTCTTATGAACATTAATGCAACAGGATACACCCTCAAAGGAAATTTGAATTCAGCTTACCAATGTTATTTTCTCAGCTGATAACTATTATAGTTCCAATGAAAAGTACATGTATATAAAAATTAAAAAACAGAAATTCAAGTCAAAATAATGCTTACGGCTTCAATTAAGTTTTCATGGCCCAAATAGGAAAGAACTCTTTGGAAGGTGATGCTACTGAAACACAAAAAAAAAAAAATTTCATTTATATTGGAACATGTACGTATACACGTGTATATAAATGAGGAGACATCATTAATTCTTCGATGTTTACTAAAAATAAATAAAATTAGAGGAATAAGATATAAAAACCATCATATCTAAGAATTATTAAAAAAAAGAAAAAAAGATAGAGAATGATTTGAAAAATACATGATAAAAATTGGATCATTTTTTATGGTTCAAAAGGTTTTCCCTTTAGGGTAATCACTTAATATATAAAAAAAAAACCCTTTCTAAATTGTAACTTAATTCGAATTTTACATATCATCATTAAAAAAAAAATTTCCTGCAACACAGACATTTCATACTAACATCAATTAAGTCTTAGGCAATCATGAAGAAAGTGTTAAGGGAAAAAGAATTATTTCTAATTGAAAAGATCCATTTCCAAAACCTATTCATGCACACTTCCTCTGTCTTACCCATTCCCATCAACAGCCAGTGGAAATATGTTAACATGGATAAAAACACAAGCTATATATAGGCAACCATACATACATATGTAGACAAAGGAAAGAAAACACTCTCACACTCACATATATATATATATATATATATACATATATATACATACATATATATATATAAATATATATACATACATATATATATATACATATATACACATATACATACGTACATATATATATACATATATATATAGATATATATATATAGATATATATATATATACATATATATATATACACATATACACACATATATATATATATATACACACACACACACACACATATATATATATATATATATATATACATATATATATATATATATATATACACAAACACATATATATATATATACATATACATACATATATATATATACATACATATACATACATATATATATATATATATATACATATATATATATATATACATATATTTATATATATATATATATATATATATATATATATATATAAGTAAGTAAGTTAGCGACCATAGTCGAGGGTGACCCGAAGGCTCCCTTTTCGATAGCTACTACACCAAGGTGTAGGGGAGGGCGCTACTCCATTCCCTGGATTGCTCCACTTTACCCTTGAACCGTACCTTATAATGCTGAGTGTTAAGCAAGGTGGTATCAAGTTCCATTTTTAAAGTCTTTGGTATGACTCGACCTGGGATTGAACCCAGGTCTCCCGGGCCATTGGCGAACACTATACATATACA
>OY757909.1:42646915-42939415 GCA_963585895.1 Sepioteuthis lessoniana
TTTGTTTAAAAATATTGAAATTTATTTTGTGTTCATAAAGTATAAACCAAGGCTTTGCCAAATAGTTGGAATAGGCTTGGCTTATGTTTGTCGAAAATAATTTTATCATGTATATTTTATATGATGATGGGGAGGTGTACCATAGCCATGATATGGCTATGTGTGAAACGTACATTAGAATGTTCATAACATATATACATAGAACATAGGAATCTCAAAACATGAAAAACACTTACGACTTAGTTCAGGTACGAAACTTTATTACCTTTGAGTTTAAAGGCTCTTTGACACAAAGAGAGAGATACATCACATTCTATTCTGGCTTTTTCATCTCCTCACCTCCATCTCATGCGGCACCTGCCACAAAGGCCACTAGCCTGGCTTCGGCAAGCAAGCAAAAGCCAACCGTCTTCTCCTGAGGCAGGTCTCAACTCAAATAACCGACCTTTTTAAAATCCCCAAATCCTCCGCGCGCTTCCGGTGCATGACGTCCATTTGCACCTGCTAGCCCTGTTTCCCATCTGGGCTATTGTGACATCCGAGTGACACGTCTGCTCCGCACGCGCACACCCGTGTCAATGTTGCACCTAAGTAACCCATGCACTGAGCCGAAAGGTTCTCAGCCTAACTAAACCCAAAGGCATAAAACAAAATCCCTTGGCCATTATATTACAGAGGGGGAGAAGCATTGCACAAAGTGATCAAATCTGAAGCTATATTTAATTTTGTGACACCAAAAGAGAAAAATCAAAATGGTTCGGTGTATTAAAACTGAGAACATCATTGTTTTAACTTCATTTTGAGTGTTTTTCTCTTATAACATAATGATGACAAGGATTTCTATTAACAGTTAAAATTTATAAATATAAAAATCATTTTCTGTAGGTCAGGAGTAATTTTGTTAAAATGAAAAACATTAGAGCGCCAAAATTTTGGATAAAGGTTATTCTTTGAAAATTCAAGCAAAGGTCATTGGAGCTAACAAATTAAATTTATCAAAGCTGTCAAAAGTTGCAGGTGCTACCTTGGGTCAATGGCATAATGTACATAGTATAATTTCTCCAAATCACACCTGCTTAATGGGCCAGTGAAATTGAAAAGTCACATGTCAGAGGTTGAGCCAGTCAGCACTTCCTCAAATGTGTTTTAGCCTCCAACTCTGAACAGGATATGAGAGTTTTATCATATCTACTTTTGTGGGACATTTAAAAATGTCAGAAGAGTTAGATTTTCTCTTGTGCATGTTTTAGGATTTAAGAGATGGGGTTTTGTTATGTTTCATTATATTTGATTATATTTTGATGGAGTGGTTGGTTTCTTTTCAAAAGCTCAAGATTTCCACTGGTTTGATGTTTTTGAAGAGGTCCTTTAAGTTGTTTGTCTGGTAACGTTTTGGGCAAATTTGTCTAAACTTGTCAGTTTATGTGAATGTGTTTGACTATGAGGGGTACTTTGCTTGTTAATTATATGGGGAGGGGGGAGTCTTCCCTTTTTAGGTGGGAGTTGGTAATGTGAGTATGGCCAACATAAAGTCTGGAGAGTATCACTTTCCTATTTCTTTTGTTGCTTGCTGGACACTCATCTATGGTATCTTGTATACAGTGGAGCTTGTTCCATGTTTTTATCATCCCAAGATTTTTGCAATTTCTTAAGTATAAATTTGTTAATGTTTGGTTTTAGGTTGGTGTATGAATTTTTGTATTGGATATATCTGCCTGGAGTGCTTCTTTTGCAGCTTTGACTGCCCTTTCATTTCCATATATACTAATGTGGCTTGGTATCTAAGAGAGAATGATGCTATTATTTTTAGAAAGAGTGTTTATTTCATCTAGTAGTCTTGTGATGAGAGTTGAATTTTGTTCAGTAGAGTTTGGAGGACTGATCTGGAGTCTGAATGGATGATAAATTTAGGATTTGTAGTGAGCTATAATGTTCATGGCCAAGTCAATAGCTGTCACTTTTGCACTATAGACTGATGATTCATTTGGGAGATGTTTTATCAGTTATTGGTTTTGGAAGACAGCAGCACAACCAACTTTCATTCCTTGCTTGGATCTATCTGTATTGATGTGGCAGTGATCTGGGAAGTTGTTTTAGATGTTGAGGAATTTCTCTTGGAAAGTGATGGGGTGTGTTTTGGTTTTGGAAAGTGATTAGTTCTAGCTTTATTATTGGTTGGTTTATGGTCCATGGTGTTGTTTTTGGGAGGATTGTATTTTGCATTATTTTGGAAGGGTTTGAATTCTTAGATTAAAAGGTTTGATGGCCTTTGCTTTATTTTCAAAAAAAATTTTTATATCTTATTTCTATGATGTAGTTATAGGCAGGGTTTTGGAGGCATGAAATGAGTTTAGTATAGTATTGGAGTGCAAGTTTAAATCTTCTCAAGCAAAGTTTGTGTGCGTGGTCATTGGTTTCTATGCATAAACTTTCAATTGGAGAGGTAGTGAAGGCTCCGAGAGCAATACAGTGTCCCTGGTAGTGGATAGTTTCAAGCTTTCAGAGGTAGGATTTTCTGGCTGCTCCATATATATAGCAGCCATAACCAAGTTCTGATCATATTACGTATCTGTATAGCTGGTTAGTGCTTTTTTAAATCAGCACCCCAGTCTGTGAGGGCTATAGTTCTCAGAAGTTGGATAGTTTGGTTGCATTTGATCTTCAGTTGTTTGATGTGTGGGATGAAGGATAGTTATGGGTCAAGAGTAATACCTAAGAATTTGTATTGCTAGGTTATGGATATTTCAGAACCATTTAGTATTAGGGTAAGTTGATTATACATTTTGTGGATTTGGCAGAAGTGCATGCATTTGGTTTTATTGCTAGAAATTTTAAAACCCATTTTTCGTGGTCCATTTTAATATCAGATGTTAAGGTCAAATTCTATAAAATATGAGCTTCAAGAATTAACTAAGAGAGACCAAAAGAGAAAATAACACAGAAACTATTGCTAAAAGAAAACTGACAAAAGTTCCAAAAGTTCTTCAGATAGCACCAAGATCATTTTTTTTGCTGAAAAATTCCATGCTAATTAGAAGCAAAAACACCAGCTAGATTTCTAACCATGTCTTTTCTCTTCTACCTAGTGTGTAAAACCTTTTTATTATTGTATATGGTTATATAATCATATTGTTAATTAAGAGTTGTCTCATTTTTGGTGTTACTAATATCTTCACTCTGAACAAATTGCATCAATCTACTGTAGATCTAAAAACAAAGTGGGTACAGAAAGCATTAATAAAGCAACCAGTCAAAAGATGATGCATATGGTCACTGCAGCATTAGGACCACAATCCATTTTTATATACCATGACAACAAAAAAATGGCACATCATAGCAAGATCTGTTTGTACTAAGTCATTAAAATTCTCTTAAACAATTTTCAATCGAATCTGCAATTTAGGAGTGGTGGGTCTTTGTTCACACAACCTGATAATTTGTCAAAGAAGATAGCTTAAATGGTAATTATAAATAACGGATTTAACGGAATGTCTTGAATCTAATAAATTCTGATTACAAGTCACTAGCAAAGTGGAGAAAATAAATCTAAATGTTTTAACATGACCCAGTATGAAAAACCTATAGATAAATCAGCCAGTTTTGTAGATAATTCTCCTTTTCGTTGTAGGGTAGATAATAAAATTATACTCCTTACAATAAAAATGACCAACTGACAGTCTAAAATTATTATGAATCTCACCATTTGATTTTTTTTAAATGTGGAAAAGCACTTAACAGGAATAAAAGTCCTTTATTTAATTTGTCACACTTATTTCAAAGAAAACGTGTAACAAGTTTTTACTTTCACAACTTTAAAAGTATTATACACACCTTTGATTCACAACTAACATTAATTTTCCCTCAATTCATTCAAAGTGAACATTTAAATGAATGTATAACATGCAAAACAATTTATAAATAAATCAAAAGATGACCAATTTTCTCCAGTCTTTAGACTGGAATTGAAGAGTAATTATCTGTTGATTTCCCCTTAGTGTTTTATCTTCAGACAGAACACAGCAAATAAACAAGGTAAGAATAGTCCCACAGAGCACCTCCCCATTCCAAAGTGGAAGGAAAGTTGACCAATGACCTCATTAGGGAATTTTTGCCCTAACCCTTACATACACATATAAGCTCCATAAGTGCCAAAATTTGTTGTGGGGAGAGTTTTAAATATGCATACATTTTTCACAATACATTATTACTTTCCAATTTGCTTACAAAAACCTCACATTTAATAAAACTAGTATATTTTATGAAATTGAAAACTATCATATAGGTTTGGGCTAAATTTAATCCAGTCAGTTAAGAAATTTAACATGTCTTAACAGGATCTTTTAGTTTAAATCTATTTGTTACCCAGTACCAGATCTTATCAAATATGGACCAAAGATTAAATACTATGTAGAAATTTTATTTCTTTAAGATATAATAAAATTGGCATTTCATATAATCTTAAATGGATCATTTATATATATATATATATATATATATATATATATATATATTTATATATATATATATATATATATATATATATATATATATATATATATATATATATATATATATACACACACACACACACACACACACACACACAAAAAATTAAGTCTTAAATGCTACAGTTTATAAAATGTAGTACGATTTATATAAAATTTTATAGGAAAGACAATAGACAGAGATTGACTAACATTCTGTACATTTAAAATGTGTATAAAAAATTAAGGGCTAATTTTTTTAAGCATACCATTTTTATATGAAGTTTGAATGATGCTTGGACTTGGCTTCTGTATAATGAATCAGTAAGTTATTTCCTATTTTCAGAAAAATTATTTAAACTTTAATGTTTCTCTATATGAATTTAAATAGCAGATAATTCTTAGTTTAGAGGATAAAAGGCAGTACAAAATTATTTCCTTTGCTCCAAAAGGACTTATTAAACTCTACTTAAACTTAAAATGAAAATTTCAAAACAAAAAAGGCACATCATACATATTTTTACCTTCAAAAACAAACACAAAAAATAAAGTGTTCTTTAATTCAAGTAGTTATAAAAACCTACCTTTGGATGAATCATCATAGCCAATACGCTTAATGGTGTCTCTTACAACTTTCTGGTAATCAACTTTAGCATTTGATGTGATTTCTCCACAGACCAGGATCATCCCAGTTTTGGCAACAGTTTCACAGGCCACTTTTGCATTAGGATCTTGTTCCAAGTGGGCATCAAGGACGGCATCACTAATCTGGTCACAGATTTTGTCTGTTCAAGAAAAAGCATAGATAAGAGCAATATTTGGCTTTCAAAAAAACAATTCTCAGTACAACACTACAGGTGTGTTTTTTGATGTCATCAATTTTTGACAAGTTGATCTCGCATCCTTTTTACTGCAACCAAACAGGAAGAACATCTCCATTTGGGGCTTGTTTAACAGCTAACTAGTATTAGAGTTACATTGTGACCACATTAAAAAAAACTGCATGCATGCACACACACACTATATATAATATATATGGCAACAGGAAGTAGTAAAAGAAAGTTAGGATTTGTGGGGAAACAACACAAAATAAAATCAGATTACAACCATAACATTTTATTCAATTCTTTCACTCCCACACTTTTATTGTACAAGATTAATATATTCTACACAGTTGAAAAGAAAACTTAATGAAAATACATGTAAAAATTGATTATATACCTGAATTTTTTTTAACAATTGAACTTCATAATCTTGCTATATCAGTAATATGAAGCAGTTTAATTGTTTAAACAATTTCTGGTATGTTACTGACTCTTCAAGTTATCAACAATAAAGATTAATTCAAATAGAGGAATTTGAACTTTACATATGATCCATGAAAAAGGTTATTTAAAGAAACAGAAAACAGTGTTTTGATAATCTAATAAAAGCGTAAAAATGTATACTAGGAGTGGAGGAGAATCAAAATTAATAAAAACAAGCAAGCAACAGAAGGAATATTTAACCGAGAAACTTTACTGAAAATAGTATAAAGATATTTTGTAATAATTTAACCCTCTATAACCTAAATGTCATTTTATTGCTCTACAATTGACTAGTAAATAAACATTAAGTAGCACCCATCATCTTCCTATAATCTACCAAATGTCGTATAAAAGAATATAAAAATTAGATAGCTATAGGTCTAGCTCAAAGCTCCAGGATTACTAGAACCTCACCATCAGATTGTTTAATGTCATATCTACGACACTTGTTGGTGGAAGGGGGGGTCTTTCGCCTCTGCAGAGTTGCAGTCAGTGTATTCTACAGTCCTAGCCCACTGGGCAAACATTCACTGGGGGGTGGGGTCTTACCCTTCTACAAAAATTGGGTCAGTGTATTCTACAGCCCCAGCTGATGGGGGCTATCATTTATTTTGAATTTAAGCCTAAACACAAAATTAGAACCATACAGATGTTATAAAGTGAAGAGAGCCAAACAGAATACATCTTAGATTCAAATTAAAAGTCAGATTAAGTCAGTTGTCTGATTTTAAAGTTATACATAGACATGTCAAATTTTGAAGACCTACTTTTTAAACAAAAACAATTGGTATCTACCTATACAAGGGTAATAATTTTGTAAGGCTGAAATTCAAACATAATGGGAAGGACTATAGGCAACAGTTTCAAAAACTAATTTTACATAAAATCAATTTATACACAAGTATATCGGATACATATAAAAAAATATGATAGCACCTGTTAAGTATGGCATGTTTTTTTTGTTATTTAATGTCTTCACCCCCCAATTTTTTCCAGTTTGGGAAAAGGGAATAAATTTTTTGACACATGATCTTTTGTTATCAAACTGAAAGCACTATTTCCCTGTCAGATCACTGAAACTAAGACAAACCTGATCAGTGCTTAAGATCACTTAGAAACAGCAACTCAGTACCTGCATGCCAGACCAAGTACACTTTTTACAGGCAGGTCCACCTGCCACTGCCCAGCAAACTGGGATGGTAACAGCAAGGGCCTCATGTAACAGGTTTTATCAGTTGTCATCCTCCCAGATGGATTGTAGCTTTGTCTACCTGGGTTTGAAATTAGTTCTCCCACCGATACAATTTGATTCATAAATGAATTCTAAATAGGTACTATCACATTTGGCCAGAGTATACCCGAGTGATAGCAACTAAGAGGTAACTCAACAATTCCTAGAACACCAGAAATTTTTTCATTTATTCAAACATTAAATAATTGTGACAGTTAAGAGCACAAAACTAGTACTCTAAGAATATAGCTATCAATAAAAATGAGAGGGTGTCTCAGCAGAGTATAACTGACTTGTCCCACCATCACTCATGTAGTAATTGATCCTTATAACAAGGTGGCCTAGTACCAGACTAAGTTTAGTAAATGCACCTTTAAGTAAAAACAAACTGATTAAACACTTAGGATGGGTTAGTGACATCTTGCAAGAAATTTCTGTCTTGTAAAGTCTAAGAAAATATCCGGTTTCCAAATGGCTATAATACAAGCCACTTTCATGATGATATGGTCTGTAACAGTATTCTTAAATATTAGATGCTTAAATTGATCTTTTATTATATAAGTGGCAAACAGAAGGTCAGAACAAAAAATTTGACAATCTTAACAATTTTCACTTCTACCCAAGAGATTTTCTAACTATGCATACTAAAAAGATCATTGAGAATCATTAAGCATGCAACCATTTTAGTATATGCAATAAGAGAGACACCTAACTTAAGAGAAAAATACAGTAATTTAAATTAATTTTTTTTGTTTGTTTTACAAAATGCTTTGCTTTACTAAAGTTCCCTTCCTTATATATAAGAAATGTAAGAGTGTCATGTCCTCTCAGGATTTGTGAAATTTTGGCTCTTTACAGCTCCCTCTATCATTAAACTGAATGAGAATGACTTTCCTAAAGAGTGGTTTTCTTTCCTCAAAAACAAAAGTAACCACAAAAGACTTTTACAATATGAATATGCCATAAAACAAATTTTAAAACAATGTTTTTAAGTTTACATTCTATTTGGCTGCATAGTAAATATGGTTGTAATAGGATGAAAATTATGCAAGTCAAAACAAATACAAATACTTTTATTCCAAGCATTTCTATCCAAATTTATTTAGTGTGTAGAAGATTTCCTCGATTTTTAAAGTAAATGAGCATTAAATTTATGAATTCGGTTAATTGTGATTTCCATAGATACTAAGTTAACTGCTTGAACCACTGAACTCAAGATTTCAGGTTAAAACCATTTTAGTATATATATCATAAGCCTAACATTTTAGACCTAGGGAGATCAGGTCTTATATAAGACAAAATATAGGAACCATTCATGAAATATAGCTTTAAACAAATATACCCTAGAGAGAAGTTTGAATGGGTTTTGCAATCTGTTATTCAAAGCCCAAGAGCCTTGGTAAGGGCTCATATACATTTTATTTTAAATTAAATACAAGGAAACCAGGTTTCTCAAATCTTCAGTTAACATTTAGACTTTCAAATATTATAATAAGTTTATGAAAAAATAAATAAATAAATAAATAAATAAATAAATGTAAAAAATATCAAAGTAAATTTAATGGTAATCAAACAATATACTTCATTTAGTAATTCGTAAAGTTTCCAACTTAAACACACTGACATTTTTTTTTAAAAGCTGTAAACAAAATCAGAATTTAATATTGTAGAAATTATCATTAATATCTAAAAATGGTTTTAGTACCCAGAAAACAAAAGCATGAATTAAAGGAATATGAATTAGATACATTATTTTACCAAATTTCAGAACAAATATGGTAAAAAAAAGATACTGGCTATAGAAGTTTTTTCTTGAAATATTCATAATGATGCATGCTATACTCAAGTTATAAAAAGTTTATAAATATAATTTTAAAACTAAAAAAAAAAAAAAAAAAAAAAAACTTATATCAATTAGATTTCTCATAAAAACACTACTTTTGACTAAGCTTTCAAAACCTCTTGTCTACATCAAAAATACTTGCTAATTTTCACTGAGGAAGCCAATGATTCAAAATTAATTGGGGGTGTCCCGTGGTGTAATGGTTAAAGCGATGGTCTGCGAAATTGTAGCACGCGAGTTCAAACTCCAGTCACGCTATTATGTTCACTTTCAGACAAATACCCTTGGGAAAGGTATGAACCCCCTTATCCTCCCAGCTATGGGTTAAATAGCACCACCACTGTTATTCTAGGAGAGTGGCTTTGGCATTAAATAACCCATGAAGGTTGATATGCCATTAAAACAAAAGAAACTGAAACCAATCAAAATTAATTCAGTTTTTGTTATAACTAAACAAAAATCTGAAGTTCTATGAGAAACTAATAAAGTTTTATAAACTATGTAGAAATTTTTCTTTATGGTAGAACTTGCACATACACAAATACAAAATGTTTACTATTTTCTAAAAAGATATTGATATAAATTATATAATTTCATGTTAACTGGTTAGAGCCTTTGTCCTGCAAATAAGCAATGCAGTCACTGAAAACAAATCACAAGGCTAGGTCTTGTAGTCAACTATATGAGAGTAATGAATTATAGATTAATGCTATCAACCTAAACATAAGTTAAAGCACTACACAACTATCAGGATATCTTCAATTTCCAAAATAAGTAAAATTTAAAATATTCATACAGATTAAATGCTATATTTAACTAACAAACCTTACAGTTGATAACCTCAGAAGTTAGGCTCATAAAAATCAGGTCCTGGACATATTACACAAAAATGGTGCTGTTATTTTGAATATCCCTATGCTGTTTGTAGATGCAATAGGAGAAAGCAAGAACAAAAAACATCCAAAAATGTTCAGCTCAATTTTCAATTCATATACCATTAATCATTCAGAATAAATGTGCAAGGCACTGACTAGGGCTTTCAGTTTTTGTTTCTTGGCAGACTTTATAAACAAATATTGCATGTTAAAAATTACAGTTAAATAACTTAACAGTAAAAGAATTTAGAGATTTTTTCACTATGTTTACATTTGTCTAAAAATTCTCAAAAGTAAACATTTACAAGATAAAAAAAATAGAACTAGTAATAACATGTATTTTATGCCATGTAGAAAAACAAGGAGGATGTAGTTTACTATGCTGGAAGTAGATAGTAAGTTTCATGAAAGTAACTAGTCTCCCTACAAATTTAAGAGTTCAAATTTTAACTTAAGCACTTACAAAAATGTGCTGTATTCAATTACTTCTAACAAAACCTATAAGCATACCCAGAGTTACTTTTGAAAATACTAGGTCACCTTAAGCAGCGAGCCATATCCAATGATACAATTTTTTACGTTTAGAAAAATCTTTCAGTGATGAGCTGTTCAAAAGTAGTGTGCGTGTATGCACACACACACACAATACTACTATATACCTATACATAAGTAAAAAAGAGTGTCAGTTAGCTATATATATATTATACATATATACACACACACACTTATATAATAGCTCTATAACATCAAGCACCCTCCAAATTATACTGCATTTGTTCTGCCACAAACCCACCAAGTGAGATAGTGACAACCATTATATACAAGAGATATACACCCCACCCCAATATTCTAATTATGTTTATGTATGTAACAGCAAGCTAGCAAAAGCAAACTTTATTTGAACTATACTCTTAGAATGCTTTGAGAAAGCAATTTCACACACAAATCATGACTGCTATTAAAATAGGAAACCAATGTGTTAACAAATCATATAGTATTTAGATGAAAAAATAAAAAACTTATACATTTCATGGTTGACAAATCAAATTGTAAGTTTGATAAGAACACAAATTGTGCTATTTTTTTTTCTTTAGATATACAGTAAGCAGTTAACTTAAGTAGACAAAAAAGGAAAAAGAAAAAATAAGCATAAAATGTAAATATTCAAATATGAAAGTACACAAGAGCAGAATATTCAGTGATGATCAAACTCACTACCCCTACAAAATGGGTCTATATTTAGTACTAAATATGTAATTAAAAAAAAGTTGATTATTTCTTTAAAATCTGAGTAAAGAAAGTCTGCATAATCAAAGAGCAAACTGAAATATTTGGAATTTCTTCCTAAATTAAACATATGACTTAACACATTCAATACTTAGTTTTATATACCAGAGTGAAAATAAAAGAGGAAGAGAAAAATAAGCTAATATAATTGAAGAAACATGAGATTAAGTAACAAGTGATTAAAATAATGTTTCAATTATTATTACTGCTGTACATGACTAAAATGTGAAATTTTTTTAAAATCCAAATTTAGCAAGTTTTCTGGGCCTACTTTTATCTAAATAAAGCTAAAAGAAATGCATTGTTTTTTTCTTAGTAATTGCATTGTTTGAATATCTATACATTCAGTAAGGTACTCATAGACAATACAAAAAAATCTTATTATTTGCATTATCAATTCTTATTGGGCGGGGAGATAAGAAAGAATGCAGCTTAGCTTTCTGAACAACTTTTGTAATGCTCATTGATTTATATTAGAACTATATGAATTATTTTAAGCATATAATGATTTATAAGAAAATTACCTGCCCGTCAACAATTGGTGTTGAATTTGGCATAGAATGAATAACAAAATGCTAGATACATACATTTTAAGAATTTATAATGTACGCAATATCTTATAAGTTGATCTTGAATTAATTATAATTTTAAGACTAAATAGTAAATTTATTTTAGACATACACAAATTTTGAAAAGGTCCAGAGTTGGTATTAAAAGTCTTATATCAATTAAATTCCTATATATTTTGGTGTATTTTTGTTGGAAGAAAGTTATTTATTGGCAATATTTCTCAATTCCTGGCAGTATGCAAAAACTAAAGAAAAATTGTTAATTTGGATTTTTAGTAATCCTTACCCATTAATTTTATTGGTTTATTGCATTATGCAGCTGCAAAATAAGTGAAACTTAAATTCATTGTGCATATTTATGTATGAGAGAGCTAGCTCAATGAGTGAAAGGAATAGCTTATTCAAAGGCATACTTAATCTATTAAAGTTTTGTTGAACATAGCTTTGAGATGTTATAAAGACTGAAATATATGAAACTGAGAATATTTCAATAGTAGTTAGAATAAAATTTAGATTAAGAATTCAAATGTATTATTTTGGTTGTGATTTTTCAGATTGTTGGCCTCATCATTGTGAGGAAATATTTCAGCTGCCATATCCTCAAAGCCTTCCTCAGGTGTCCCTTTGTTTATGAGTATAGAAATGATTCAACCAAGGAAATCTTTTTTTAAAGTTTAACTGTTGATCAAACAAAGCAGTCAAGAACTATCAGGATCTTATTCAAATAATGACATCATTGTTTTTCATGCCTATCAATCCAAGAAGCATCACAAAAAGTTTCATGAGAAGTATCATGAAATGGATTTAAAACATAAAATCCAATGGCATCATCAGTTTTTCTTGGTATTTTTAATTTTTAAAGTAACTTTCATTAAAAACAATTTGATATAGCATACTCAATTATTGGTTCCCGTATTGTGTTCATTTCTACACTTTGTCTATTCAAGAGGTCAATGTAGCCCAACATATGTGCTGCTTGTTTGAGATGCCTTTTTCTAATGATCATCTCTTATTTTAACTATCTCTCAAGGGTAAATAGCTTTCCCCTTTTATTTATATATATATATATATATATATATATATATATATATATATATATATATATATATAGCCAGCCACACCTCACCTTTCTATTTCCCCTCTTACCACTGCCTTTTGATGATCTTGTAGCCTTGCTTTCAGAGGACAGCATGTCTTGGCTTTGTATACTTTACCACAGCAGCATGGTATGGAATACATGCAATTCTTGGTCACATTCTATTGGGGGTTTGACCAAGGAGATGCTTATGAAGTGTTGAACCACTCCTGAATGTTGTCTAGGTTTGAATATGGACTACATAAAATATAAGAACACTCAGGAGTGGCTCGACTCTTTGTAAACACCTCCTCCGAGATCTTCATAACTCTTGAATGCCTTGTTTGATCAGTCAAACTTTAAAAATGATTTCCCAGGTTGAATCATTTCTATGCCCAGATAAACAAGGGACACCTGAGGAAGGCTGGAGGATACAGACCAAACACTGTTTTAGGTTATCACAAAGATGAAAACAATCCGAAAAATCACAACCAAAATAGTACATATCAAGCCCCCATCTCAAAAATTCAGACAGATAATTCAAATGTATTTTCGAGAAGCATTTTCTCTTGGATTAGACATTACCAATTTTATAGAAAATAAACCTAGTTACATGTCGGATAGAAATAAAAATGTGAACCGACTGATGTTTATCATCAACTAAAGAAACTCAGACTTCACTGAAAAACTGCAGGTTCCCGTCACCAATTAAGACTACTTACTAATCACGTAGACTCATTTGAACTAATTGCCGGGTAAATTTGTCAATAGAAAAAGGTTTTCAATTCCAACTGACACTATCGAAACAGTCAAAGTACATTTGAAAAATTCTTGAATGTTTGTAAATTTTGCACACGTGCAAACACTCAAGCGATCACATAACAAAATCGATCTTGGTAAAGATTTTAATTAAAATCGTTTCTAGTATCATTGACATGTTAATTTTTAATGTTTAATAAGAGAAAAAAAATACATCACTGGAAGAAATACTTCAAAAACCATAAGAAAATTTCGTGTTTTCTTTAATCGCTCAGAGCATTTTTTTCAAAACTGTTCAAATATTTAAGTATTCGGTATTAATAGTGTGTGTGCGTAACTTAGTTATTGATGTCAATCAGACAATTATAACGTCGACAAATATCGATATCACACTGGATATAAACTGGATTCACAACCTTTTCGAACATTTGCATAAGAAAACAGGGGAAGTCACCAATATTTTACTTAGCAAAAGAAACTATCTTAAGCCTAGTATAAAATTGCTTCATTTTGATTTTTAAATTTACATCTCATTTAGTTAAGTACAAAATTGTCATTTTTTCAAATAATTAAAGCAAACATAAATTTCGTAAGAAGGAAAATATGCAGCTAAATAAAATAAATGTACAAAATAAGCGAGGTAAAAATGACAGGAAAAATGAAAATTCATTTTTATTAAAATAAAAATTTAACGAAAAATTCAAACATCCTGGTATGGTAGCGCCAACTTTTTTTTTTTAAGTACATTTTATTTGCGAACATAAACACCTGTTTACCTGCAATAACGAAAAACGTTTAATGAAATTCCGTTCATTATTAAACGAAGTTAAAAACAAAGCTGGATTACATGCTAAGTGATTATTCATAGAAAAAAGATGTATACAACACAAAAGTTTATAACTTAATTAGCATTTTTTTTAATTTTTCCTTTTTACGAAAGGAATCAAATACATGCAATTCCTACACGAAGCGATTTCGTTTGTTATTGAAAGCAACGTAATTAAACAAATTCTTACAATGATACTTTTATTACAAAAAACATTTTAAAAGTTATTGCAGAATTTTATTATTTTGGACTCGTTAACTTCAAGAGCTGGAAAAGTAACCATAAAACACAAGTATAGTCATATTTTTTCTTTCCTGTGATTACTTTTTTGACCATCTGTAACCAGGTAACCTCATAAGTATAATAATTACGCAACTTTTTATCAAGGGATACATGATTAAAAGATTTTTTAAAAAGATAACGGAGACTTAAGTCAAAATTAAAGAACGAACATTTTTCTTAAGAGCTTATTTAGACTAAATGGTAAACTAAGATTTTTTTCGATTAAAATAAATCATAAGCAGAATTAAATAACGCTAAGTAGTGGGAAGAGGAAAGAAAAAACGAGAGGAATCCACAATCTATTGTGTGATGTAGTGCAAGGTAAAGAGAAGAGATGCTACTCTCTTCTTGGTAGGATTATTTCCTATTACACCGCCTCGTGTGAAAATTATAGAGGGAGCCATTTATTTCAGTAGATGAGGAGGAAAAGGTGTTAGTCTAAAAGTGAATATAAAGTTTCAAGAAATAATCAAATTAATAAATTTGAAGACAATCTGCTTTCTTCAGATCTTCAAATGTTTTAATGCATTTACAAAAATTAAACAAGTATTTTAAAAATTTATTTACAGAAGGAATTTCATGTGATCCCTCATCTTTGATGAGGACGGATCTTAAAATGTAAGATTAAAGAAAATGTCATCACACAATCAACAAATGAAGGAGTGAAAGGCAGAGTTGATGACACTAATAAATAAATAAAATAAACTTCAGAATAATAACCTACAGAATGACATTCAATTATAATCTAGTAGTGACAGTTTGTAAATAAGAAAATATTTATCCATGAGATGAGACCACTTAAGTTGATTCTGATTTTGTTGTTGGAAAAGAAAAAAAAAAAGTAAAAATTACAAAGCCAATCAACCAAGTTAAAAACAGACTAAGTTTATCAACTGACAATGGAATTTTCGAGAATTATTGAAGAAAAATTGAAATAAAGTTTATACAATTCATTAAAATTATCGTTACATCAACATAGAAGGCTTAGCAGTAAAAGCCCCCCACCACTCACATCATTTAAATGATGAAAAAAAAAATCCTTTAGATTTTGCAGGGAACAATTACATAAAAATAAAGAAAAAATACAAATAGATTCTACCCACACATTAATTGATATTAAACAAAACAACACCGATTAAAGCCGAAAAAACTAAGCCATACTTATGAGGAGAAAAGTTTCAAAATTAGGGCCGATTGTTTTCACTTAGGGTTACCATCCACGTGTTCGACCTCCGTATATACACGAATTCACTTAAATAACGAAGTCTTTAACAAGACATATTTTTAAAAAGTGTAGAATTTAAAACAATTAAATTCAAATTATCTTTTAAAGAGTAAGAAAATAAAAAAGGTGAGAAAATTAATATTTTAGATTAGATGGTGTGTGCCTTTATGGAAACGAAAAGAAATCAAACATATCCATGTGATATTTTTCCTCTAGTAGAGAAGAGCAGTCTTATGGCGAAAATAGGTAAATGATGATTTCAAATCGACTGAGTTGTCAATAACATTTTAATCTTATTCAAAAGACAAAAACCAAAGGAGCTGAAGATACATACGGAAAATTAAAAGAACGCATCGGAATGAGACGGCCGGCATTTTGAGTAGATTTCTTAGGCTCGAGCTGTCTACAATAGATTTTCTTAGACTACCTTAAAAATCCTATGTTCACAAGATTCAAATGTAACCTTTATGTCGACAAGATTACCAACAAACAAAAAACGTAAGAAAAGAAAGAAAGGTAAGGAATAAAACAAGAGGAAAATATCAAAAGCCGAAAAAAATTGAACTGGCGTGTATAAAAATAAAACATTATATACGTGTTCGCAGCCTAGGACTTTTCATTTGTACAATCCAAATAGAAGAAATCATCTACCTGGATGGCCCTCTCCAACTGATTCAGATGTAAAAAGGAAAGTATCGAGATCATCCTGGCTGCATTGCTCAGCGTAATGTTTGTTCAATTCTTGATAGTGGTCACCGTTGGTCTGGCCGTTTATAGCTGCCCCAGCCATTTTCACACACTCGTCTCTTCCAATCGTCTAGTGGAAAAGAGGACGATTATTCTCGGGCTAGATTTTTATACCCACCGCTGGTCACGTGATATGAACACACCTTTCGATTGGCTAATTGCAATATTAACATGGCTTCATTTAGAAGCATCCGAAGATAGGTTAGATAAGATAAGATATTAGCTAATACTCATCTATTATGGAGCAATATCGCATATTATCTCAAATGATTACAGATAGTTAAAATATAAAATATTACTTCCACTTTTGACCTAGAGGAAAAAAATAACGTGAATGATTTTTTAGTAAATAAACATAGTCCTCAACCCCTGACTTTTTATGTAAAGTAGTCTCCAGAGTGTTGCAAAGAAAATAGATTATTTTCGTATTGTTTCATTAGTATCGTAGGTGCTTAACAAGAGATGATAGATGAGAGGTGAGGTATAACTTTTAGGATATGAGTAGAATTATAGCATAGGTATATTAGCTTTGATTATTAATTTTTGGATTATCAAATCTGTTGAACGTTTAGAAAAGAGCACTTGGTTTTTTTTTTTGGTTTTTTTTCAAAATGACTTATTCCAGGAAGCTGTGTTTTTATTTGTTGACATTTCTTTCTTTAATGAATCAATTAAAAAAAGTTATTTTTAATAATTAATCTTAGCTCTACATTGACTTTTCTTTTTTTTTTTAACAGTAATTTTCTTTTTTTTAAACAGTAATTTCAGAGAATTCCTAAACCATTTGGATATTCGAGAGAAAAAAATTGAACTTTATTGGGTCTCCAGAATTTTTCATGATTGATTAATGTAATAATTGTTTAAAAACTTTAATATAACCTAGCAATCATCAATCTTTAGTTTTCATTTTAACATTTATGCACAAGACACCGTATATAAAATTATCACTTATAAAAATATCAGTAACGTTTAAGAAGTAATTTAAAAAAGGAAAAAAGCTAATTTTACTTCAATTTTTAAACTTTAAAATATTCCAAAACTGACTTCTTTTCGCAATAGAATATAAAATTCACATGGTTGTGAGAGATTTCAGGTTAGGGTCACATCACAGCCAACTGCTGAGAAATCGTTAATCGATCATCGTTGTAAATATTGTGTGCAATAAAAACGATCGATCAAAAATCAACATTGAAATAAGCAATTTTATCATTTCAATAATGTAAACAATAGAAATTAATAAGTTTATGTTAAGTTATGTTAAGCATTGGAATAATTTTTTAAGTTGTATAAATTCATAAAGTTGAACTTATTTTAATTTTACGTATGTGTAGAATTGAATTACCATTTAGATCTTATTCAAGTTCAACAAGTTAAAATTCATTCGTCTAATTAAAATAGAGAAACCAAAACGTTTGATTTGTCAAAACATTTTCCTGAAGAGTTTTATATTATTATGATTATTTATTTTTAAAAATGTTTTACTGTCCCTCACGATTAACGGAGAGGCGGAGGGGTTAAAGGGAAAATAATCGTGGAAAAGTCATAGAACTCATGATAAAAAAATTGAATATGATACTTAAAAGCAAAAAGAAAGAAAGAAAACATTATCGGCAGCATATGTTTATTTTAATATCATTTTTATTAAATAGAACAAACGCATTTGCAACTTGTGTTGACCGACAGTAGGATCGCATCATAATATTTACCTACTGTGACTTTCTTCTTGTGACTTGTTCCTACGCAAATTTTAAAATTTTTCTGTGACTTTTAACCCTAATCTCTACCTTTACAGACAGTTATAGGTACTTCTCTATTCAGTTTTAACATATGTAATCATTATGCCCTGACAAAGACATTATCTAAGTTCAAGTTGTTATCAATAATGTGTACCTCAGCTATTGCTAATATTCGTTTTACCATGCATTGTCTAAACAAAAGGTATTGAATTAAAACGTGCTTTTTCTTCGTAAACATATTGAATATAGATGTGTTGTATCCAAGATGTATTTCAAAAATATCTTAAATTAATTTACTAAGTTAATGTGACTTCTATCAATATTAATTTTTAAGACTTCAGCTTTCCCTTTACTTGTTTTATAAGTTAGATGTGACTTTTATCATCAACACTAACATTATTAAAAATAAATATGACTTTTTCAGAGCCAGAAAGCCAAAGTTAAGTTATACCTTTTTGTGCGGTGACCAAACTCTCACACAATAGTCATATTTTGAGGAAAAGATCCTCATTTACTTACGCAGTAAATATAACTTACTTTTACTTTAAATCACAGTAATCGACGTACCTTATTGAGTTCTTGATACTGTTATAACACATGGAACAACTTTATTGAAAATTTATTTTTTTTATGTAAAAACTTAGAAAAATCGTTTAATTTCAATTTGTCGCTTGACTGATACGCATTTCAATTTCAAATAAGTTATATTTGATGTGTGGGTGAACTTTGTCATATTGAATTAACCCAAAAGTTACATACAGACATCGTTTTCTTATTCTTGATTATATAAAATGTCAAACTTTGAGAAGTTTAACTTGTTTTTGAGTCCTTTACGCTTGAGTTATTGCTGCCTTACTTAATAAATAAATAGATGAATAAATAAATAAATAGTTCTGACTCTTTTTTAAAATTTCATTTAAAAACCAAGTCACAGCAGTAAGAAAAGAGTCCAAACCAATAACTTTTATAAAAATTTGATATTTTTAGAATATTTTATATATAAAAAGGAAAAGAAAGCTCAAGAAAATGGAATTGTTGAACAGCAAGTCAAGATCTGATCTTTGGACCACAGCAGAGACCATATCAAGCCTGCTGACATTTGGAACAGACATCGCCCGTCCACGTACTTTTTGTTTATCAGCTCTTTACTCGATATCTCTTTTTTGACTGTGGACAAATGAATTCCCCTACTTCTCCTGAGACATATTCTTTAAATCAAAAATTAAAGGTGTAATTTAAAGTTTATATCTCACTTAGAATTACTTTTATATGATGTGTTAAGTAAAAGATTTTCATAGTTTACTACTTTAAGAACTTTGCTGACCTCAAAGAGATGGCTTGTGTGAATCTCAATTAAAATGCTAGTATTAGTGAGTTCGTTTGTCACCATTCCTCAGGTAAGACTTCAACTAAAATAAAAACGGAAATATAGCAAGCTATAAAAAGAAACTGTTATAACCTTTGAATCTCAATATAAGCAAAATTTTACCTTCAGTTGTTAAACACTAAACAATATAAAATGGGTTTAATAGAGGAAATTCTTAAAAAAACGTTTAGGTCACGTGATAAACAAGCTAGAGATATTGTATGACACACCTTCAGTAGGTTTAGTCGGGGAACATATTTCAGTTTGTTTAGTAGATTTAGTTTGCGATTGCCTTAAACCTGAAAAATTATTAAACGTAACTGATACTTATTTGCTGAAAAAATGGTCCCAAGTAGAATGCGGTGACGTATGTGCTGATTTATTGGTTGTGATACCAATAAGTATCAGACAGAACCAACAATGTCTTCCTCGCTTAGAAAACGTTTTCGTTGCTGATAGATCTGCAGTCACACTTACTTACTCTATTCAGAAGTTTATTCTACCTGGAATAACAACCAACTATACATTCTAATGAGTGAGCAACATTTCTGACATGACTTATGTACAACACTAATTCAAATGAATGCATAAAAAAGGGAGGAAAAGTAAAATTCAAAGCTGTTGGTAGTGAATTTTTCTGTGTTAGGATCACCTTTACACAAATTAATGACATGGCATCTACTAAATGGTTGTACTGAAAGGGAACTTTTGTGAAAACATTATTGCTTTTTTTTATATATGTAATATCTTAAGTACTGCTTTACATTCATCATAGTAACATTTCCAATTATTTATTGTTTTAAATTTTAGTAAAATAAACTTCTTTAATTATGTTATTTTGTTTATTCATTCATGTTATTTCGATGAAATAACTTCATTTTTTTTTTTTGTAATCACTGACATCAACATATATATCATCACATTAGGAAGCGATTGTGGTGTAATGTTTACCGTTTTAGGAAATAGACTTGGTGACTTGAATTCAAATCATGAATGAGATTGTTTGCATTCTACTTAGCGCTAATACCTTTGGGAAAGGTATGAATTCAACTATTCTCCCTCCAGCTATGGGTAAATAGTAGGACAGACTGGACTCTTTAAACTTGTTATAGTGATTGGTCAAGGAGAAGGAAAACTGAATTCAAATCTGTTAAACTCTACTTGAAAATTGACTTGCTCGTGTGGAGGGTTTAGGTTGATATATATATATATATATATATATATATATATATATATATATATATATATATATAATATTCTTCTTGGGACCAACTCTTCAGTCACAAGTAATGTAATGACTTTTTTTTTTTGCAAAATAGATAAAAATGTTGAAATATATTTTAAAGTAGTTTACAGCTTACAATCTAATGAGAATAGTAACTGTCATAAACAAATACAATTTATTCAATTAAACTTTGGATGCAACATCCATTTGTAGGATAATTATTGAAGATAAATGACAAGTTTAGGTTTTATCATCTCTGTTAATGTGTAGTAATAGGTAGATAGAGAAATAGTAAGGGTTAGCCTTATTAAATAATAATGATATGTAATTTATGCTCTGAAATGTGCATTGGTTGCAGAGATTGTTTCATTTTGCTGCAACAGTAGAGCATACCTGTCAAGAATTAATATGTTTGTAATTGTAAGTTCTTTCATTTTAACACCATTATTATTATTTGAATTCTCATTTCTAATAAATAATGGTGAGATATTATATATAACCTCGTTTATTTCTGCATATCAGTACAATTTTAAAACTGATAAGATAAAAGTGTAATCAAGCATTTAAATTTTGGAAATATAACAAGTAGACATATTTGACAAATACAAATGAAAAGTGCAGCAAACTCCAATGACAAGTAGGATCAGTGCATACTACCCCTGAATGCCCAAACGCTTGAACGGGGGTGGATAGCCTGGTTAGGAACCCCAGAAAGGCAGGTTTCATATATTTTCTATGACTACTGCTTTGTGAAAACCTACCTATTGTAGAGTTGGGGCTTTATATCATTGATTTGGGGTGGAGGACATAAGACCCTAGCACTGGCCTTGATGACAAGTGCACTTATATTATTTTAGAACTCTGCAATATCATTTTGAAGAGGAAAACTCTTGGATGAAGGTAATAAATTTTGCTAATTAAGATCTTGTGTTAAGTACAATTTAAAATATGAGAATACTAGTTCAAATAAATCCTCAAGTTTTATAGAGAGTCACTGCATTTACATTAGGGATCAATCTCCTTTTTCTCTCAACTTTGGACATTTCATGTGTCTTATCCTCTTTTAGTTTGGATTACTGCTTTGATGTTCCTTTTTCATAGATTTTTGTTACATCCTTACTTTTTTGTAAATCTTTGCCTATGATGACCAACTGGCCTTGCTATGAGTTATTTTGAGTATTAAAAAATGCCAATTGTACAAAATTTATTTTGAATTTTAAACAAGATTAGTTTTAATCAAAGTAAGATTTACATAAAATATATATGTAAAAAAATGTCTGATGATATTTTAAAACCCAGATTAGAGTCATCATTTACTGATGCAAAATGGCATTATTCATTTAATGAATGTTAAGAGTATGACAGTTTATCTTAGTCTCAATTCTTTCCCCACCAGGTGATGCATTAGGTAAGCAAGCCTTCTCCACTGTGCATGATCTTGGGTCATGACTTCCTCTCTGGTTAAGTCAATCTCTTTTTACTCTAGATCTTTCTCAAGTGGGTGCTTCCACATTAGCTTGGTCTGTCTTCTCTTCCACTTCTTTCTCATAGAGTTGTTTTAGGATTTTATTCTGCTAGCATTCTGATTACATACCCTTCAAACTTGACTCTTCATTCTGAAATGATCATGCTGAGTATCCTTGTTTACACTCCTCTGGTCATCTTGTCTTAGTAGATGATATTCTGTCCAGAGTAGTAGCACCTGATAGGGTTCTATCTATGGTTTAAATAGAACTAAATTGTGTACTTATGCTAAACTGAATTGTTTGAAATAGAACTGTTTTGATATTTAACTGTGTGGAAACAAAATAACTGTACTTATGTTAAACTAAATTGTTTGAAATAGAACTGTTTATATGTATAAAAATGGATTTGGTATTTCGTTGATATGCCATAGAACCAAATCAAAATAAAACAAAACTATAAAAGAAATATATCATTTACATTTTTATCCATTGGACATTCAAAAACTTGTTTTGCTATACAATTTGTCTACAAAAGAAAAAACTATTGGTACTCAGTATACCCACTCTGGGTAGACTCTTCATATCTGAAAACCAATTGGAGTGTGTGAATGAGTTTTGGCCCAAAATGAATATTCCTTTATCATAGCCTCCTTATTCTCCTTTCTTTTTGATTATTTTCTGTTTCAAAAAATCAAAACCTAGTTCCATAGTCACCATTTAAGAAATGTTGACAATATGCAACAGGTTGAGATGAACCAAATGAAAGCAGTGTCAGTCAAAAACTTCCAGCATTATTTTTAAAAGTACAACTGATGTCTTTGTCAGTGAGTGGCTTCCCAAAGGACTATTTTGAAGGAGATAAAGAAATTTACAATTAAGTTGATGAGATAAATTTTTATACAATCAGTCCAATTATTTAATAGACCAACTTTGTGTGTACCTTGAGCTAAAAAAACCCATGGAACATGAAAGTTACAGTGATACAAACCACAGTTGGAGTCCACAGAATAATACAGAAGAACCAAGAAAAGAGACTTAGGAAACTAGAAATTGAAGGAAGAATTTAGACCATCCAGACAACGGCACTGCGGAGATTAGCTAGAATACTGAGAAAAGTTCAGAATTTTGTCTAGAATTGCAGATTCTTTCAGTAAGGAACAAAAATAAATTCATTGCTATTAATTATAATCATGTACTTTATAAATGAATTTAATGTTAAATTCATATAAATTTTAATCCTCCTCCAAAAATACATCATTACTTTCTAAACAAGTTTAAGTATCTCTATATGTATGTATGTATGTATGTATGTATGTATGTATGTGTAGGTTTCAAAGTCTACTATATTGGAAGAGTTTGTACATCTTTGTAAATGCTAGTATTTCTGAATATGTAATTATCAATCACATGACTCTTTACAATGTTAGATACAATTGTGAGCAATCTATGAGGTCAACACTTTTTTATGTTGTAAGGCTGGATGCCAATGTTATTGTTTATAGTTTCGTTAATTGGCTTAGTACTTCATGTGATTAAAAAAACTAAGAAATAATCAAGGATTTATACAAAAAACAAAAAAAAGTTGTGTAGTATTATGGAATGAAATTAAAATACTGAATGTAGGAGGATTTTTGTCTTTTCATTATCAAATCCCAAATGTAATTTGATACATGAGTTCTAACAGTATTTTGTAAAAGAAGAGTCTTTCATTGAGAAAGTAGCCGAAGTACCTATCTATATAGATAAGAGGTTTGGTTTTGTTTGGCTTGGTTTTATGACATATCAACCATTATAGGTAATTTAATGCCAAATCCTCTTTATACATATATATTAGATATATATGATTTATAAACATAAGTCAACAAAATTAAATAAATCCAAGTACTGTTATGTATCATTAACAATTCAATTAAACATCAATCATTTCTTTACACACAGTTAAATGGTCAAACAATTCTGTTTCAAACAATTCAATTTAGCATAAGTCATTTGTTTGCACACAATTTAAATGTCAAACAGTTCTATTTGACCCATAGATTTTTCAGGTTCTACTACTCCAGGCCAGAGTGGACCTGGAAATGATGGCAATGAATGGGACCTCTAACAATAAACAATAGTCAGTGGGAAGCTATGTTATTGCAACATATAACTAATAATACAGAATTTAAATTTCTAAACTTCAAAAGAAAGATTTACAAACTATTTGTTTTACAAAAATAACTCTGCATTCCCCAAACCTCCAGCATTACTGGAGCCTCACCATCAGTGTTTAATGTTATATCCAGGACACTCATTGTGGGGGGGTGTCTTACTCCTCTGCAGAGATGCAGTGGGTGTATTCTTATAGCCCCAGCCAACTGGGCTAATGTAGATAAGTGGTTAAGATTTAAATTGATACTGGCTATTTCACAATCCATGTTGTCAATTAAAAATGTACACCAAACAATTACGAACATTATTTGTAAAAACAAAAGATAAGTCCAAATAAAAAAAGAAATTTACAAATCATATTTTTCCTATCATCTATCTATACAATTACATTCATTACATTTATATGTAGCTATAACCTTGAAAAAATGGCATATCATAGTGATATTTTTATCTGGGCAATACACTTAAAATACACAAACTTATAAAATAAAATAATTCTCAGTTCAGTGTGCAATTGAATGTTTTGTGTTGTTCTCTATTCCCACGAAAAGTAATTTTTCAATCATTAAAATTCCCAATTTTATGGAGATAACTATGAAATGCTAATTAAAATACTTTACTCCATTCTAGATAGAAGCATGAAAACCATCATGAATTGTTGTTATAATAGAAATCCAACAGGTTCATGGATCACCGAGTGATCTTATAAAATCAATAATGCTTTATGAAAAATTTAACAAAGTTTTAGAGAGAAATATGTTTTTAATTTTAGTGAGGCACTCTTATGAATGAAAATTTATAAATTTAAACAATTTTCTCAGGAATTTCTGAGTATTTAGCCCTCATTAATCTATAGTGTTAAGTAATTGTTTTACATCTCCACTTTGAAGAGCTACCTATAAAACTAATTAATAATGTTTAAATAAATAAATATGATTAATTATTTTAGTAAAACAAATAGTTTTAAATCTTTCTTTTGAAGTTTGGAAATTTAAATTCTGTATTATTAGTTATATGTTGCTGTAACATGGCTTCCCACTGACTATTTTTTATTGTGAGAGGTCCCATCTCAATATAAACCCCCCTTTGTTCGTAAGGAATAATATTAAATTTGGTAGCACTTTATCAAACCATTTTGCTGTCCATACAGAAGAGAGAAGCAAATATTTCTCAGTTAAAATGAATAATATGATTGTCATTGCTTCATCTAAAAAAAAACAAAAAACAAATTGACATTGTTCAATTTCAAGATGTGCCTCAACAAGTTGTTCTTGTTTTTAAATAGATATAAACAAACATATAATGTCTAATGTCATTTTTTTACTTTTCTCGTGTTTTTCTTTTATAATAAAGGCTTATCAATTAAAAAAAAAGCTGTTTATTATTTTGAAGTTAAGATATTGTATACTTAACTGATAATTATCTCTTATACACACCTATTTCCTCACACTCATCTGTTTGATATTATAGTTAAACCTTACCCCCACCACATCTAGAATCATCAACTGATAGCAACAGTTTATCTTAACACAATAAAGATATTAATGAGGAACTACCTTTTCAAGTAAACAATAACAATTCCTATAAGAGCAAAAGTGATATTGATAATGTACAAAAAGGTTTTTCCTCCTGACAATCATATCATAATTGATGCACGACTTTAAAAGAAATTATTTGACATTCCATAACTTTACTATTAAACTATTCTCTTAAAGGCTACATTCAATGTTCATTTAGCTTAATATCAAGTCATATCATATTTATAAAATTTATAAATAACTATCTGGGCCAGTCCAAGTCTTTATGCAACCAGAAGTAGAATCTGATTTGTCCCCACTGTTCACATTACTGCAAATAATATTGATTATTGTCCATGCTTGGTTGTTTACACACATATAAAAAAATAGACTTTTATTATGTCATTTTTTACAGAACAAGTATACTAACTGACATGATAAATTGTAAAAATAGACAAACAAGTAAATTAACCTCTTTTAGGTGCTCTCTCGTGGCTATGGGATCCTAATTGCTTATATATTGCTTATATATCAGGCTGGTTTTGATAACTAGCACATTTCATATCATTTTCATTTGGTTTATTTGCATATGGATTGGCAGTTTTGCAGAGGAACATAGGGTAATATCAAGGTAATTTTAAAAGAAGAGCTATAAGATAATATTAAAAATTATCAAAGCACAGAAATATGAAATTTTTTTCTTATATATGCATGCTTATGATAAACTTTGATTTATAAATAGATGAGCAACAAAAGGAGATTAGCAACGATAACTAATAAGAAAATAGAATAATCATTAGAATGAACACTACTTAACCATTTTACATATAAATTATATCATTGTCAATTATAAAAATAAAAATGTAGAGTCACTTTTACTAAAGTTTAAGATGATTATTTGTATTTAAATGTTTTGTTTTTAATGGTTATTTACAATGAATTACTACCTTGTTTACATCGAGTGCGGAAGACAGAAGAAGACTTCAGGTTCATTTGAAAATCTCAGATACCCTTGAAAACCACCTAAAAATTAGTAGATATTTTGAATAAATATTTGATTTAATTTAATTGTTTTCGAAACTTTAAGAAGTAATATTAACCTCAATTAAAAAAATGTTAATAGATTTCTAAGCTTTCTTTAGGCTGGGTAACAATTGAAATAATTAATTCTTTCTCAGCCTCTGGAGAGGGAGTAAGCATTGTAAGATAGACATCTTTTTATAACTAAGAGAGCAGTATGATATAGAAAGTGAGAAGTAGATCCTACATAAAAACCAACCGGAGCTAAATCTAATGGTATAGTTTAAAAACTTTGGGCCTAATAAACAATTCCTGAAAGCTTTAGTTGAACAGATGGATGAACATTTGCTGGAATATAATAAAATATAATGTAATATAATGTCTTGGTGGTGTAATGGTTAAAGCGGTGAAGTGCGGGATTATAATAAGCAAGTTCAAACTCCAGCCGCGCTATTATGTTCGCTTTTGGACAAATATCATTGGGAAAGGTATGAACCCCCTTATCCTCCCAGTTATGGGTTAAATAGTACCATAGCTGTCCTTCTAGAAGGATGGATTTGGCATTAAATAACCCAAAAAGGGTGATATTCCATTAAACAACAAACTAACTTAAGGAGTGAAATTAACATTAGACTGTATTAAAGACTCCAGCTCCTGATTTTACCACATTGTCTTAAGTTAGAAGGTTTGAATTTGAGTTTTCTTTTTAAACCCATTGTTCTTACCAGAGCTGGAGTACCTAGTCTATCTTACTATTTTACATATAGTTGAGGAGAGAAGAGACAGATACACACCTTTCCCAATTACAATGAATGTGCAGTGAAATGTAAACAACCTCAAGACCATTTTCTCTGATGAAAAAATTATGCCACTTGTCCCTAAAATTTTGCTATATTATTTTATTAAATGCAAGAGTTTCTCTGTTTATAAACAGAACTGGCTCATGGGGTTTCTTTGTAAGTCCAAAAGTTTATAAGTATTTAACAATCAATATATTTACAATGGTACTGTACTTTATTCTTTTTCCAATTTTTTGTAGGTACTAATCTTGGTAAAAGAAAATTCAAACAAAAAATAACATTTGTTCCTACAAAAGTTATTTCAACTTTATATCAACAACTTTTTTTTTAATAGATATTAGTATATTTCTTCACATGTGTTTTCACTCATCAATAAAGTTTGTTGATTTATGTTTCTAGCATATTTTCATGCTTTATCACTCCTTTACTACTTTTGAAGTTTTGCCACTCAGTATTAAAAATTGTGTCATTGCAATTGTTTACCAAGTAAGGAAGGGAAGTTAAAGACTAATTTCTATTATTGTATCTTATGGTTATAAAAATTTAACAAATCCTCAAAAAAGTTTTGGATATTTAAACAAAGAAGAATTTCTTTAATAAACAATGGCAATTTTTTTGCTTGTTTTTAGAATATAAACTTCAAGCTTAGATATCCACAACATACATATTTGTGAAAACCACAGATAACAATGAACAATACTATGAGGCTACAGAGAAGTGATATATCCCTCGGGGAATATACAGTGTAAATAAGACTCCACATGAAGAGTAAGTATAACAAGTTTATCGTTCAAAAGTACAGCGTACAAATAATATATGGACACTCGATTGTATTTTGAATGCCAGAGTTGGTACTCTCGCTTCACTCACTTGGTTACCGCTTACTCGTATCTTTTATAGACCGAGCAATCCATTCACAGGGGGTTTCAGGATCTTCTACTATATCAAGAAGCAACAGCAACAGCAACAACAACAGAATTGTATTTACAAGGTGTCACCAAGTAGATATAATAATGCCATCTATTGTGTTATGTTAGATTTTCCAAACCAGTGCAGTGTGCAAAATTTGAATTTACAGACAGGTTTCTTTATATTTCTGGAAGTTGGACATTTTTAAGTATGTGGGTGTATGAACATTATTTTAAGATCATTGAATAATTTGCATTAAACATGAACTCATACAAACTAGCAGTGCTTAGCCATATTACATCTGCCCAGTCAGCTGGGACTGTAGAATATGCTGCCTGCATTTCTGCAGAGGGGTAAGACCTTACCCCCAATGAATGTCCTAGATATAACACTAAACTATCAGATGGTGAGGCTCCAGTCCTGAAGCTTTGGGGAATGTGGAGTACCCCTTCATTGCCATTAAGATCAGGTCCACTCAGATCAAGAGTGGTAGTACTTATTAGTATTATATGGCAATACTTGGAAACATTTAACTGTGTGCAAACGAATGAGTGATGTTGAAAAGAATTATCAGTGTTACATAGTATATACCTTGAGTTACATCGTATCGAGTAAGTCATATTTTATTATACGTCATTTGTCATTAGTGACTGTGTTGTCGTCTTATTTAACCATCTTTAAGAGCTCAATATTGGCATTTTTCACGGTAGTTCCAATATCTACCGTTTGACATTATTGTTAGCACCACTCATGATTCCCATAAAATTGAAATCCAGTTTAATTTAGGCAGACACTTGGAATAAGTCTGCTTATCGCCTATTCACTCATTCTCATTCATTTGTGACTTTATATTTTGGCCCAATAGCTCCTGAGAAAATTCCAAGTACAAGTGCTAAGCGTCATGCTATAACACTAGACAAAAAACTTCCTATGATAAAATGCCATGAGAAAGGTCATATTGATTGCTCGATCTTATGGAATGAGTTGGTCAACTGTATCAACGATTGTTCACAATAAGGATAAGATTTTGGCAAATATCAAATCTGATGCCCCAGGGATGAAGAATACTGTTATCAATAAGGAGAAATCTTTGAAGTGATGGAACAACTTCTTTCTTTTTGGATTGATAGATTGAATCATCAACATGCTGCTGTAGAGTTTAAAGTGAGTCAATGCTGGTTTATGAGATTTAAAGAGCGAAAAAGTTATCACTCTATAAAGAAGCAAGGTGAAAGAGCATCATCTGATGAACAAGTAGCAGCTGATTTTCCTAAAGCTTTGGCTGGAATCATTGAAGAAAACAGGTTTCTTGCTGAATATATTTTTAATGTTGACAAAACTGTATTATATTGAAAAAAAATGCCAGACCATTCTTTCATTTCCAACAAAGAAAATCAATTCCAGTCTACCAGGTATCATGAGATCATGTGCCCGTTATGTGATGGAGATTTTAAATTAAAAACACTGCTGGTGATACAATGCTGGTCACGGCACCAAACGTAATACTATAGTTCACCAACTGACCACAATATGCTTAATATATTTATATGGTATCAAATGTAGTATTATTGCTTGGCCATGGGTTTTCAGGATCGAATCCTGCCTCTGGCTGTGTCATAGATTTTCAGGGTCAAGTAACGGTGCAAAATATATTTTTGGATAGTTAATTTTTCAATCCTGTCAGTGCTCACGCAAAGGAATGACATAATCCAACCGGAACTTCTGACGGTTGGGGTGATCCGTTGGAACAAAGTTGCCTGGGTGTTGGTGACTTAAAAAAAAGAAGAATATTCAGGCTGCATACAGTAGCACAAGAGAGAGAAAATCTGTAAGGGTCTATGAACAGACACAAGAGACACTCGCCCCCTTCCCCCTAGCCCGGCTGAACTCTCTGAACACAAACTTCTGATAACTGACCGACTATTTTTTCGAAATTCACCAATTTTTTATATATTTAAATTCAGAATATTGATGGGGGTGATGTCATCTTGCTATATTGTTGCATCATCTTTCACGTGTCTCAAATTCACTGTTTTCATTTCTCCAATAAAACATGTCACAGTCAAGATAAGAATCTATTTTGTTTACAGATTGGCCTTCCTGTATTGTTCGTTATGTACTCGCTTAAAATTTCCAATTTGGCTTACATTTCCACTCAAAAATTTTAGCTATGTTAACAACTAACTGAAAAACTCATGGCCTAACCAAGCCGGGTCATAAAATAATTAACCATCATGGCAACTGTGTTACATTCCTCCCTTCCATAGAAAATCAATTTGTGTCAAAGACAAAAATTTATTAAAAGTTATACGACAATATCTAATAATTTTTCTTTTTTTTTCTGTATCTTTTCTCCTTCCCAGTTGATAATAAACCTCTAACCTGTCTCTTTCATGCAACGATGACCCAAAAATATTCAATAAAAACAATTCCAAAGAAAAAAATACAATAAGTTGTTAGTACTTTCTAAAAAAAATGAATTTAAAAAACAAAAGTCAAACAAGAAGATTGTTCGTACCATTCTTTTCTTTTCTTTTTCTCATCATTCGTTATTTCATTCTATTTTTTTTTTTTAGTTTCATGTTCTTTTCATTCTCTTCTCTCCTTTTTTTGTTTCTGTTTTTAACTTTGCTCATACAAAAATTCAAAAGTCTACTTCACCTATTACAAATCACTTCTCTTTCTTTTTCTCTTTCTTCCAAAGCTATGTCTGTTTCAATCTAGTAACCATTATATATTTTCTCTCTGACTTCCCTTTCTTTTCAAATAATTTTTATACATATAAATCTATATTTTTTGTACAATTGCTCATTCTTTGTGTACCTGTTTTCTCTTTCGGATAACCTAAGCTAATATTAGTTTGCGCGAGCCTATGAAAGAACGCCACACAAACAACAACCACCATACACTGTGACTGGGCTCTTCTTAACAGCTAGGATATTAGAGATAAATATGTGTTAGCATTAAGAAACAAATTCGATGCACGACAGGAGAAGACAGAAATACATACCCCAAATGACGAATATGAGAATTTCGTCAACACACACCTAGAAGCAGCAAGGAAATATCTACCAACAAAACTTAGAACTAAATCTAGAGTCTCATGGGAGACATTAGTGGTTAGAGAAAAACGTGCAGATGTGAAAACTGCCTCCAAATGCAATAGGAAGAACCCAACGAACACAAATGCCCTGAAACTAAAAAAGGCACAAATGAATTAGCAAGCATATACATAAAAGAACAGACAGAATACATACAAAATCAGATAGATAAAATTAGAGACTCAGTGGAAGATAATCAATCTAGGATAGCATGGCAAATGATAAACGAAGTGCGCAGAAGGAAGAGCACAGCCAAAGCTAAACTGAAAGCTACAAACCAACAAGAAAGTATAAAACTGTGGAAACAGCATTTCGAGAATCTACTAGGAAACCCACTGAAAGTTACACATGAACCAATCACCAGAATTATTTTTAAGCAATTAGACATTAAACTAGGACCGTTTACTCTAGAAGAACTCGACTTAGTACTTAGAAAAATTAAAAATAGAAAAGCCGCAGGGCTTAATGAAATTCCCCCAGAAGTATGGAAGACCAGACAATTCGACGACATACTGCTCCGACACTGTAATGCAGTTTATAATCAAAATCTGATAGACAGATGGATGAAGGGATGCATCCTCCCTTTCCCTAAAAAGGGCGACTTCGGATTAGCCAAGAACTACCGAGGTATAACACTTACATCCATAGCAGCCAAAATATACAATACCCTACTACGAAACTGCATAGAACCCAAAATTGACAACAGTCTTAAGAAGAATCAAAATGGCTTCCAAAGAAATAGATCCTCACAAATATTGACTATCCGTAGAATCCTTGAAGGTGTACGAGCAAAAAACCTACAGGCGACAATACTATTTGTCAACTTTACCAAGGCCTTTGGTTCCATTCACAGAGGGAAGATGGAACAAATTCTACTAGCATACGGCCTACCAAAAGAGACCATTGCAGCCATAATGATTCTCGACAGAAACACCAAAGTGAAAGTACGTTCTCCGGATGGAGACACAGACTACTTTGACATTGTAGCAGGAGTACTGCAAGGGGACACACTAGCCCCATACCTCTTTATCATCCGACTAGATAACGTGCTTTGAACACCGATTAATAAAATCAAAGAAAACGGTTTCGAGCTGACAAAGAAAAGAAGCAGAAGGTACCCAACAAAAACAATTACTGACGCCGACTACACCGATGACATAGCGATTCTGGCAAATACACCCGCCCAAGCCGAAACACTACTGCATAGTTTGGAACGAGCTGCCGCAGGCATTGGCCTCCATGTCAATGCGCACAAAACGGAATACATGTACTTTAATCAAACAAGTGACATTTCCACACTAGGCGGTTGCTCTCTGAAACTAGTTGACAAGTTCACCTGCCTAGGAAGCAGTGTCTCATCAACCAAAAGAGACATTGACACACGACTAACAAAGGCATGGACAGCTTTCGATAGGCTATCAGTCATATGGAAGTCAGACGAACTAGACATGCAGGACACTGCTGGAGAAGCAGGGATCAGCTCATAAGTGGACAGCTTTTGATAGGCTATTGGTCATATGGAAGTCAGATCTGACCGATAAAATGAAATGCAGTTTCTTCCAAGCAGCGGTCGTGTCGATACTGCTATATGGATGCACTACATGGATGCTGACTAAACAGATGGAGAAAAAGCTTGACGGCAACTACACAAGAATGCTGCGAGCAATTTTGCACAAGTCCCGGAGGCAACACCCAACAAAGCGGCAGCTGTACGACCACCTACCTCCCATCACGAAAACTATCAAAGTTAGACGAACTAGACATGCAGGACACTGCTGGAGAAGCAGGGATCAGTTCATAAGTGATGTTTTCTAATGGACCCCCTTACATGGCCGAGCAAAAGCAGGGCGACCAGCTCGAACCTACATACAGCAGCTCTGGGAGGATACGGGATGTAGCCCTGAGGACCTGCCAGAAACGATGAATGATAGGGAGGAGTGGCGAGAGAGGGTCAGGGATATTCGTGCTAGTGGCACAACAAGATGATGATGATGATGATCTCCTCAAAATAAGCATGGCTTGCATCCAGCCATCATTTCCTTCCTCTAAGCACGATTCGAAACCAAGTCTGTAATTTGCCAGTGCATACTACGAGACACACCAAGACTCCGCACATATACTCCTTAATCTCCAATCCCCTTTTTCAAAATTTCCTCTTCAACACATGGGTGTGAAGTCATAACTTCAACTAACACAGTAGTCTGGTCTCTTACCAACACACCAAAATTTCTGACCCCAGTTTCTTGACAAAAGCTTATCTGGCTTCTATCACTACCCTAAAATTTTCGACCCCACCCAAGAAGATTTTCAAAACACCTCCAAATTCCAACAATTTTTTAAAATTCATCGACGACCATAAAACCTCATCTGGCTTTACCAGTACACAAAAACTCTCAATCCCATCACAAGAAGACTTCCACAAAAACTTTTCCGATACAAATTTTTCGTCTCAAACACCGACCCTTCACCTAACTAAGGATCCAAAGGTATATGCACATTGTCTTGACAATGTAGGGAATAAATAAATAAAAAATTAAATTGTATTAAAATAATTATTAACATATGCAGAAACTCCCAGAGGCCTCTGACAGGAATAGGGGCGACGCATGCGCAAAGAGAAGGGACCGTCCCAACAAAAGGAGGAGCTCATTCTCTTTCAGCAGTGACCAGCGGAGTGACAACACCTTGCTAACTAGTGGAGGACGCCATACGTTCGTCTTTAGACGACGCATTGGCTAACCCTTCCACTGGTTGTAGTCCTCGCTTTCACTACCAACCCATGACTAAAACACCGGATTTAGACGAACTCCCAAAAGTGACTAACGCATCGCCAAAGCTTTATAGACTGAATACGTTGTTAAAGCTTTAAATACCGAATAAGGACACATATATACCCAAGAAACGACTAGCGCATTTTTAACACCTTGACTGGGAGAACCAACTATTTCAATTATATTCAGGTAGAATTTCCTCACCCACTGAATGGTTGTTGAACCCAGAAATAAAGGAAAAATATAAAAATACGTCTTCGTCTCCTATCTGTTACTATCTTCTTTCATATAATTCTTTTACAGCCTTCTTATCCAAGAAGTTAAACAAAAAAAATTGGGATAAGAGTAGGATAACCCCGAATGGAGTCAGGTAGCAAAAGGCAACACAGCTTGCCCTGATCCCCCCCCACCATCACCACCATAACAACATCGCATGGCAGTCCAGAATTACCCGGATGCCGAGAATCTAACAGAAACCAGAAAAAGATATCAATCAAATCACTACACGTACGATTAGAGTTTACGAGTTACTACAAAATTTAATTCATGAATTTTTTTGTTTACGCTATATGAAAACGTGCATTTTCTGTCCCTATTAAAACCCTTTCATAAAAATTTGTTAACAATCAAAGTCCATTCATTAAAAGCCTAAAATTCTCATTGTCCCCTAATTCGAAACTTGTTTTACAACCTGTCACATTTTGACATATCACAGCAACAATATTTTCTGTTGGTTCAGACGACAACTATCTGCTTGTCTTACTCTTTTTCTTTTCCTCTTTCTCTTCCCTTGCCTCTGGTAACCCAAAATCTAGCAGTTTCTGTATCATATATAAAATATACTGGTCTTTATTTCCAATTTTCTTTTATAATTATTCCAATTCTATTGAACGCGACTCTTAAAACCTTGGAAGACAGATAAAACCAAATATTTTTTTCGTAATTAGCTAAATTTTATCGACGCGAACCCTTAAACACTTGAAAGACAGATATAACCAAAAATATACATTTTTTTTGAGAAATGAACAATTTTACCTACCCTTTTGATCTTTTTTCTCTCTTCCTTTCAATTCTCTAGATGCGTTGAATTCTTTCTTTTGTCTTTCATATTTCACTTTTTCATTTCTGGCTTGGGGTCAGTCAGCAAACACAGCATTTTTTTCTTTTTCTTATTTCACTTTTTTTCTTGTTTGGGGTTAGTCAGGAAACGGCATGTTTTTTTCTTTGTTATTTTTCTTTCGTTTCAGTAGGGGCGGGGTGCCTCTGTTTCTCGCGACGCTGTGGCCGGCTTTTGGTTTGCTTAATTTTTTGTTTTGTTTTGTTTAGTTTTTGGAGTTGAGTTCTTTTTATTTACTTATGAGGTGCATTCAATAAGTTTCCAGACTTTTTTGTACAGGCATTTAATATTGTCGTAGACTCTTGAAAATTCACTATGTTATTGCTATACATCTTATGAGATGACTGACCAATTTTTATGATTTCAGCTTCAAATGAACAGCTACAGCAGCAATTGGAATACATCTGTAGAGAAGAGGAAAATCTCGTATTTTGTTTTGGCGCGCTATTTAATTCAACACTGAATTTCACCCAATCAGGATGACATATCCTATTCAGCCCGGACCTTCATTTCCGGCTAGCAAAACGGGTGAGCGGCCAAACACACCCTCTTCGGCTTGAGACGACGACCAGAACGGACGTGTCTTTGGTCGCCCCTGCTTAGCGATGCCCTTTAGCTAAACAAGCCACCCAGTGCGGACATATCACTGTGGCTTTAACCCTAGCAACATGGACACTCAGCGAGGGAACCTTCTAATTTATGGATTCTTTGCGTCTAATATATTTTAGACCAAGGAATCCCAGTTGAATATGAATTAGATACGTTCAGCATGCCTTCCACAAGCACCACAAAAATTTACTATGTCGATCCGAGCGCCACTCCGCTCTCGACACAAAACTACACTGTGGCCTTGAATACTTCCCTCACACGTCCAACGACACCCTGCCATTTCCAGCATCCCGCTACGCCATTTCGTCTCAAACATCCAGCAAGCCTAAACACCACGAGTCTTGCAGCACCAAGAACAAACCTCCACAAAGCTGCAAATAAAGAACTTTCGCTGTTGTGTGTTACCAAAGCAATAGTCTCGTAATTCATATCTGTGTGCCTTAAAAAATATAGCGTTAAACCATAACCACTTCACCTGTGTTGTCCTCAACAACACGCTATAAAATGGTGAACTCGACGTGATTGGCACATTCTGAATTGCAAGACAAATAAAAACTATTCATAACAACACCTTTCGACCTACTTCATCTTCAACCAACCTTTATATACCTTACCACACTCGGAGAGGAAACGTAAACGCACATACGTTACACCCTTTTCCTCGCGGAACCAAACAAACCTTTCCTCGCTTAACAACAACAAAAACTTCAAACATCACTAAAATTAACCTTCTGATAACAAACACAGCCTTACGAACATTAATCAACCCCACGAAAGAAAAAGACAGCGAAACATCCAGAAAAATTTTCAAATGTTCCTGCCGAAATATCTTCAAGGACTATCCAAAATGGAAGTAAGATACCAAACGTGGAATTTTTTTTCAACAAAACTTTATCAACTTTTTCACTTCCTAACTCGCAAAATAGGTAACTTTAACTTTCACTCACCCTACTCCTATTTTGTTTTCTACAGCAACGTGGGTTACCTCTCCCACTACCTCACTTAACTTACAGCGACTGCTATCAATTCCAGAGGACCCCAAAAATCTCACACTACTCCTCTGAAATATACAGCTAATTCTGTATGCCAATTTCTCGGCTCATGAACTTTTTTCTCAGTGACATTTTGTTTTTTTAAAAAAAAACGTACCACGAGGTACACACAAAAAAAGAACTAAACAGGACACTTTCCCTTTTTTTTTATTAATTTGCTTTTGTTCGTTTTTCTTTATATGTATGTATTGTATTTCATTGTTTGTATTTTGCTCTTTCGTGTTGTGACACTCGTGGCCTCTTTTCTTTCTTTTCCCTTCTCTTACAATTTTGTGTATCGAATATCAGGTATTCCATACCTGAAATTCTGGGGCCAACCTATGTAGAGAAGAGGAAAATCTCGTATTTTGTTTTGGCGCGCTCTCGACACAAAACTACACTGTGGCCTTGAATACTTCCCTCACACGTCCAACGACACTCTGCCATTTCCAGCATCCCGCTACGCCATTTCGTCTCAAACATCCAGCAAGCCTAAACACCACGAGTCTTGCAGCACCAAGAACAAACCTCCTCAAAGCTGCAAATAAAAACTTTCGCTGTTGTGTGTTGTTAAAGAAAAGTCTCGTAATTCATTTCTGTTGCCATAAAATATATAGTGTTAGGGAAATTAATTAATTTCCTCTAAACCGCTATACATCCTACTAAAGCCTGATTGTCACAGCTGGTGAATTTTAAAAATGCAATCTGACACTTTAGAAGAACGATATGCAATAAAATTCTGTTTTAAACTTGGAAAAAATGCCACAGAAACATATGGAATGCTTCAGACTGCTTTTGGAGCATCTTGCATGAATCGAGCATCAGTTTTTGAGTGGCATAAGAGATTCAAGGAAGGCAGGGAGTCTGTGAGGGATGATGAGAGGTGTGGGAGGAGTAAGGAAGTTAATACACCAGAGTTGATTGGCCAAAGGGTTAGGGTTACTATGTCAAGGTTTTAAGGGAGTTCAGGAAGAAATTCCATCGGAAGAGGCCAGCACTCTTCAAATCGGGTCAGTGGCATTTCCACCAGGACAATGCACCAGTCCACAACTCCATCCTTGTCACAGACTATTTGACCAAGATGGGCATCAAGACTGTTCCTCAGCCTCCCTATAGCCCAGACCTTGCTCCCTGTAACTTTTGCTTATTCCATAAGCTCAGAGGCTGTCGTTATGAGACAGTTGAGGAGATGAAAGAGGCTGTGACGAAGGTCGTTGACACGCTCACACATGAGGACTTCCATGGGGCCTTCCAGAAGTTTTTGGAACGGTACAACAAGTGCATTGCAGCCGGAGGAGATTACTTCAAAGGGGACTAAAGTTTCATGTGTGGACCCTCAATAAAAGTGCCCATACGAAAAAAGTCTGGAAACTTACCGTATGCACCTCGTATTTCTTTTTTCACTTTTTATCTCAGCCCCTATCTTGGATTGTCCAGTGTTTAACCTTCAGGTTCGAAATCAACCATGTCTTGCTGACATATCTGTGCCGTGGCTTTTAAGGTACTGGATTTTTTTTCAGCGAAAATTTTTATTTAGGGTCGTTCCCTAGCACAGAATGTGATGCAGATATGCCGTCCAGATCTCTGTATTGAAATCTTGATATGGATGTCCCATGGGGTCACTCAAGGTCGAATCCTTGGTCTTAAGGCACCAAATGTAATTCTACGCTTTTTCCCTGCCTGGGTCCTTATCCTGGTCACGGCACCAATAGTACCAAATGTGATACTATAGTTAGCCAACTGACCACAATATGCTTAATATGTTTGCACGGTACCAAATATAGTACTATCGCTTGGCCGTGGGTTTTCAGGGTTGAATCCTGCATCTGGCAGTGTCATGGATTCTCAAGGTCGAATCCTATTTATGGCTACGTTGTGGGTTTTTAGAGCCGAATCCTGCATCTGGCTGTGTCAAGGATTTTCAGGTTTGAATCCTAGTAACAGTTACAAATGTATTTTTGGGAAGTTCATTTATTAATCCTGTCTGTGCCCACGCTATGTTTGAAAGATCCACTGACAAGGAATAACATAATCCATCTGGAACTTCTGATGGTCGGGTGATTTGTTGGAACGAAGTTGCGTGGATATTGGCAACTCAAATACATGAAGAATATTCAGACTGCGTACAGTAGCACAAGAGAAAGAAAATCTGTTAGGGTCTATGAACAGACACAAGAGTCACACGCCCCCTCCCCCTTAGCCCGGCTGAACTCTTTGAATGCAAACTTCTAACTGATAACTGACCGACTGACTATTTTTTCGAAATTCCCCAATTTTTTATATATTTAAATTCAGAATATCGATGGGGGTGATGTTATCTTGCTACATTATTGCTTCATCTCTCATGTGTCTCAAATTCACTGTTTTCATTTCTCCAATAAAACCTGTCACAGACAAGATAAGAATCTATTTTGTTTACAGATTGGCCTTCCTGTATTGTTCGTTATGTACTCACTTAAAATTTCCAATTTGACTTACATTACTCACGGCCTAACCAAACCGGGAAATAAAATAATTAACCATCACGGCAACCATGCCACATCATGCACACGACCCCCACGTTCTGAAGAACGTAAGCAAGGCATCTCTTCTTTTGATATGGATGGATAATCCAGGAGCATGGGTAACTTGTTATTTTTGAAGATTGTTTCTTTAATCATTTTATATCATGGCAGTGGAAAACTATGGCATGAAGAAAGGGATTTCTTGTAAGATATTATTAACAATTGATAATGCTTAGGCCACCTACAAAACATTGTAGATTTTTATCCTAACATTACCATGGAGTACCTTCCTTCTAACACCACGTCTCTTATACAACCAAGGAGTCACTGCAATCTTCAAGCGTTACTATATGAAGCGTGAGTTGAGGCAAAAAATAGCCGCAACTGATCTTGATGAGTCATATACACTTCTTGACCTTTGGAAAAAGATGACATACATAAGGCTGCACAGAACATAGCAGCGGCATGGAATGATGTACAGAACACAGCTATGAATAGTGTGTGGAAAAACTATGCCCGGAATTCGTCAATGATTTCAAAGGGTTTGATAGTATTGAAATCAACAAAACATTGGTGATCATGAGCAAAAAGCTGGAAATGGTGTTGAAATTTGTAAACTCAGCAATTAATGTGTGCTCGAATATGATTGGCTGTTTTGAAGTTGTGTCGTTATCCCCGCCCCTACAGTTATTTAAGTGAGACCCACCAGGGATCATTCTTCTTTTTTTGACTTTTTTCTGACTTGAGCCGAAGGCCCTACCTGGCTTTCTCTTTTTACTTTGCGAGCTCTTGTTTATTCACCTTTGACTTTATACAGTTTTTCTTTCGCAAGGTGGCTTAAGCAAATGGGCCTATTAGTCACTTGGGCTAAGCCTCTTTTCCTTACAGGGTTTTTATTGTTAATTGTTGAAACAATAAGCCTACTGCTGGCAATTTGTGGTTTTAGTATGCTGTCCCCTTCAAAAGAAAGTTGAGTCTAAGGTCTGGAGGCGGAATTCTTGGACTTTTGCTGACAAAGAAAGCTGTTGGCTGGTCAGAAAATGTGGTAAAAGCCTCTGTAGACTCAAAAGAAGAAAATCTGAGTTGAAACAGAAAGATATTTATCTAAGAGGAGGAAGTGGTGATCTACTCGAAGTTTACATAAAGAAATAGTAAACTCAAGCCGTCTGTGGCACCTGGTTATATAATTGTTTGATGCCCACCTGCTCCCTGTTGGGGTATGCATCTGCACCGAATTCAACCACGTTCACAGGTCAAGGTGATATTCCGATATCTTCGACCAGATGCACCTGTTTCTTGATTGATGGCTCGGTCGAGGGTCAATATGCCACATGAAGATGATTTGATGTAATTTTTTGTTTTTTTATAATTCTATTTTAGACTTTGTAGACTCATTGTACTACCTAAACTGTCTGTAACTTGGTAAAAATTTTGTAAGTTTCTTTGTACAAATGCTATGCAATTTACACAAAATTATAAGGTTACATGTTATTTTTGCATGTAAGTAAATCTTCAGATGAAAATATTTCCATTTTTTTTGTTTTAAAAAGAAAATCATATATATGATAAAAATAAATGAATGAATAATGTAAATGTAGTTAAATTCAACACAAATTTTAAGTTTATGTCAGTTACATATTTTTAAGGCAAAATACTTTGTATCAGTTGAAATAAAAATGAATATAATAGATAATCAAATGAATAAAAACCAATAAATAGATTGATGCTGTTAAGTGCCACTTTCTGAGAGCTTAGAAAAAGATGTCCATTTTCTCTGAAAGTCCTTCCTTAGTCATCTCCTTACAAATCATGGCTATCATGTGATTACTTAAGATCTTATAGCGATGGGTGAAATGGTTAATTGTTTAGCGCTATATTTTTTTAAGGCAACAAATGAATTACGAAACTTTGCTTTAACAACACACAACAACGAAAGTTCTTTATTTGCAGCTTTGAATATTTGGTTTGTTCTTGGTGCTGCAAGACTCGTGGTGTTTAGGCTTGTTGGATGTTCGAGACGAAATGGCTTAGTGGGATGTTGAGATGGCAGCGTGTCGTTGGACGTGTGAGGGAAGTATTCAAAGTCACCGTGTAGTTTTGCGTGTCGAAAGCGGAGTGACGCTCGGATCGACATAGTCAATTTTTGGGGTGACAAGAAGTGGTGCCTATGGAAGGCATGCTGAATGTTTCTAATTTATGTTCCACTGGGATTCCTCGTAAAGAATCCATAAATTAGATGTTTCCCGCGTTGAGTGTCCATGTTGCTGCTGCTAGTGTTAAAGCCACAGTGAGATGTCCCCACTGGGTGGCTTGTTTAGCTAAAAAGCATCGCTAAGCAGGGACGACCAGAGGCACATCTGTTCTGGTCGCCGCCTCAAGCTGAAGAGAGTGGATTTGGCCGCTCACCCGTTTTGCTAGCCGGAAATGAAGGTCCAGGCTGAATAGGATAAGTCATCCTGATTGGGTGAAATTCAGTGTTGAATTAAATAGCGCGCCAAAACAAAATACAAGATTTTTCTCTTCTCTACATAGGTTGGCCCCAGAATTTCAGGTATGGAGTACCTGATATTCGATACACAAAATTGTAAGAGAAGGGAAATGAAAGAAAAGAGCCACGAATCTCACAACACAAAAGAGCAAAATACAAACAATGAAAAATAATACATACATATATATAAAAAAAAAAAACGAGCAAAAGCAAATTAATAAAAAAGGCAAAGTGTCCTGTTCAGTTCTTTTTTTTGTGTACCTCGTGGTACGTTTTTTTTAAAAACAAAACGTCACTTTGAGAAAAAAGTTAATGAGCCGAGAAGTTGGCATACAGAAGTAGCAGTATACTTCAGAGGAGTAGTGTGAATTTTTTGGGGTCCTCTGGAATTTATAGCAGTCGCTGGTGGTTTACTGAGGTAGTGGGAGTGATAACCCATGTTGCTGAAGAAAACAAAATAGGAGTAGGGTGAGTGAAAGTTAAAAAGTTACCTATTTTGCGAGTTGGGAAGTGAAAAAGTATGTTGATAAAGTTTTGTTGAAAAAAAAAAATTCCACGTTGTTCGGTATTTACGTCCATTTTGGATTGTCCTTGAAGTTAGTTTGGCAGGAACATTTGAAAATTTTTTTTTTTTTTTGGATGTTTCGCTGGTTTTTTTCTTTCTTGGAAGAATGATGCATGTTCGTAAGGCTGTGTTTTGTAAAGGCTGTATTTGTTATCAGAAGGTTGTTCGTTTATGAGGTTAATTTTTAGTGATGTTTGAAGTGAGTATTATTGTTTAGCGGGAGGAAAACATTTTTGTAGCCAGAGTTTTGGTATGAGGTTTAGTGTAGAATAATTTTAGCTGGAGAAGTTGCTTTGTTAGCGAGGGAAAGTTGGGTGTAATGTATGTGTGTTTACATTGTGTTGTTTCCTCGCTGAGTGTTGTAAGGCCCTCGCTAGTGCTTGTTGGAAATATAAAGGGTGGTTGAAGATGATGAAGATGAAGTAGGTCGAAAGGTGTTGTTATGAATAGTTTTTAGTTGTCTCGCAATTCAAAAAGTGCCATTCGGGATCACCAATTTATGGCAGTTCTTGAGGAATTACACTATTGTTTTTAGGCACACAAATGAATTACGAAACTATTCTTTAACACACACAACAACGAAAGTTCTTTATTTGCAGCTTTGAATATTTGGTTTGTTCTTGGTGCTGCAAGACTTGTGGTGTTTAGGCTTGTTGGATGTTTGAGACGAAATGGCTTAGCGAGATGTTGAGATGGCAGGGTGTCGTTGGACGTGTGAGGGAAGTATTCAAAGTCACCGTGTAGTTTTGCATGTCGAGAGCGGAGTGACGCTCGGATCGACATAGTCAATTTTTGGGGTGACAAGAAGTGGTGCCTGTGGAAGGCATGCGTATGTTTCTAATTTATGTTCCACTGGGATTCCTCGTAAAGAATCCATAAATTAGATGTTTCCCTCGTTAAGTGTCCATGTTGCTGCTGCTCGTGTTAAAGCCACAGTGAGATGTCCCCACTGGGTGGCTTGTTTAGCTAAAAAGCATCGCTAAGCAGGGACGACCAGAGACACGTCTGTTCTGGTCGCTGCCTCAAGCTGAAGAGAGTGGATTTGGCTGCTCACCCGTTTTGCTAGCCTGAAATGAAGGTCCAGGCTGAATAGGATATGTCATCCTGATTGGGTGAAATTCAGTGTTGATTTAAATAGCGCGCCAAAACAAAATACAAGATTTTTCTCTTCTCTACAATCTTATTGCCATAAGAAGTAGTTTCCCACTTGAAGTAAAAATCTGTTCACTTTGGCTAAATGAATTTCAAACCTTTTCAGGGATGACCTTAACAATTTTAGAAAATTTGGTTGAAGTCGAGCTCAAAATGGTGGAATTTTAGTGGTACAGGTGGCTTGATGAATATTTGGTAATCTAGAAGATATTGGTATAAGTAATAGTTTCATTTTTGGAAGTAAAAATCAAATAATTTTGGTTGGATACAGTTAGAAACTTTTTTTAGGAATAGCCCTAAGAATTCCAAAAAGTTTGGTAGAAATTGGGCTAAAATAGCACAGCTGGATGGATGATGAATTTTGATAAGAGTCAAAGTGATTCCAATCAAGATGTTTCTATTATTGTGTTCAACCCTCGGGTAGAAACCTGAAAATAAATCAAATATCTAATGTCATGGTACATAACTGTAATATCTTAGGCCATAACTTTTTGGCATCATCTTTTCTTTTATTCAATTTCTCTTTTTAAAGTATCATCCTTTCACTTTATTGTTAACATGTTTTCTTTTTTCTTTACTTTACTGCAATTCCTTTTTCCCAAGATTTTTTTCTTTCTTTCTTGTGGATATATTGTTTAGATGGAATAAATACCTGAAAAATTAAGAAAATCCAAATCAAACGTAAATCTTATTATGAACTAAAGTTACCACTAAAGCACAATATTCATATTAACAAAATTTAATATTGCTTTTTCTACTGTTCAGTTAGATAGTAACTGGTGACAAGTCAACCAATTATTTTTATTTCTACAAATTATTTTCTGGCTTCATATGTACTGAACAAAAAATGTGAACTGAAATACAAAATTTTTTAATCGTTTCTATCCTAATTTTTCCATGCGGGAAACATGGAAAAAGTAATTAACAACTCACTGTAAAATCAATGAAAACAGAAACAAATTTGCTCAGCTAGTTTGCAGAAGAAACCTTCAACTCATACCTTACTCTATTCTCATTGACACAAAGGAAAGTTTAAAGCTCTCTTGAATAAAATATGAGAAGTTTAAAGAGTCCTTGATTAATGGATGGAAAGTTTAAAAGTCCCATGAATAAGGGATGTGTAGTCTAAAGGTGATTAAAAGATAGGAAGTTTAAAAAGCCCTTAAGAAGTTTAAAGACTCATAAATGAGAGATGGGTCCTTTGAATTAGGAATGAGGAAATTAATGGGTGGAAATTGAGGAATGGATGGAAATTTTAAAGTTGAATAAACAAGGGATTGGAAGATTAAATTTCATGTAGAAGAGTTGAAATACTTACAAAAAATTGATGGGAAGTTCAAAAGTCACATAAAGAATATAAAATTGAATACCCAATCAACATACTGTTATCTTTATTTAATTTTTATGAAATATCTATAAAAATTTCATTTGATAACAAAAACATTTCCCTTCTTTTAACTGATACTTATGTTAGTTGCACACCTTGTGACAATAACCCCTATATGCCACAGGCTTTATCCCCCATGAGTCACACCAAAAACTAGTATACACTTAACAGTTTTATGAATACAGAAAAATGTACTTCTAAAGAATAAACACACAACATTATTAATGCTTTCACAAGACAATGTAATATATGTGTCCAAATATTGCTGTAGAAATGCAGTTAAATACAATGATATGCTCTGTTAAATGCCTATAAAGTAAGCATTAGGTAAGTTATGTTAAAATCTTTTGCCAATTCATTTCCTGTGCAATGAACACCTCTAAAAAAATTTTAGGTTGAGGAAAAAAAAGGAGAAAGACTGCAGTAATGACTGGCCAAATATAAAGTCAGGGAAGTTAATCATACTGAAAACAGGTTACTGCTGTTGGACTTAGAACTTCTTAGGTTGTCAGGGTGCTTCGTCAAATAATTCCTCTTTGGGGAATCTCTCAGGATAATGGGAGTTACTTGATTGTGCCCATTTCTTCTCCACATAATATGCAACAAGTCGTATTGAGTTACATGATTCTAATAGCAAGTAACTATTTCTAATCTGACCTCAGCAGCTGTTTGGAGAATTTCTTTTGCAATTATTTCACAAAGCAGTCACATGCAATAAAATTTTATGGTATGTGAATTTTCATTTATAAATTTTCACACAATATTCACTAATGCTTAGTTTAATTCTCCAAACTGATCTTAAAAATAAGTTTGGTTTGGTTTCTTTGTTTAATGGGTTATCAACCTTCATGGGTTATTTAATGCCAACACTATCCTTTGGCAGCAATGATACTATTTAACCCAAACTGGGGGTATAAGTAGGTTCATACCTTACCCAAGGATATTAATCTGAAAGTGAAAGTAATAGCATGTCTCAAATTTGAACTCACTTACTTGAGTAAGTTAGAACACTTAGAAAAATAAAGCTATTAAAACGGAATTGTAGGATTTACCTGATTGTTTGATCTACTTTGATAAAATATCCAGTCATGAACTCCAAACCTCTGAACCAAACAGACATATACTCATATACTTGATCAAAGAAAGCTTAGCTGTTGACAACATCATTGTTGTAAAACTACCAAGAGATTTTATTGGCTTATTCAAAAAATAAAACACTGGCAGCAGATTGTGAACAAAAGAAACATAGTTTTATCACAGTTTACTAACCTGTATTATTCTCAATAATGTCAAAAGGACTTTTAAAAACAAAAAAGAAAACAACTATACTAATAATTGGACATGTTTGTTTGTCTGTCCACTATAGATGACTAATGGTTTGATGTAGAACAACCAAATTTATATGTATACTTATTGGACCTTGGGAAAGTTCCAATTTTTAAAAAAATGTCATCCTCATGAAGAGTGGAGACTCTCGTCCCAGAGGGTGCTTATAATCTATACTATGATAAGTGAGGTATACAGAAAGGAAGGTAGGTATTTAAAATTAGTGTCCATTTAGGAATGAGAATAATGTACTCAAAAAATCATGACTTCATGCTATGTTTTGTACAATAACCATTTGGATGAATTCATTTGTAGGCAATAACATTTTACTACACACTGAAAAGCATTAAATAATATTTTGTAAAATTTGTAATATATCCTCGCCTTAACCCAGCTTGAGCCCTAGTCCCAATCCCAGCTGTCCAAGTCCATCAATCACCCACCATTCACCAAAAACTCTGACTTTAACTTTAAAAAAATAGTTTTATATAATCTTAAGTTTTTATATCTAAATAAATATTGTTTTATATTGTTGTTTGTTCTTTTGGAATTAAAAACAAACTGTTAGTAAACTCATATACTAATGATTGGTATAAAAATATTGATATATAGATATATTCATTGGTCACAAAACCTGGTCTCACTTCAAAGTTTATTAACTAAGTTTTGCTTAGTTTGACTAAAGGCCAGAAGTAGGAGACATCTAGTCAGAATTGAACTCATTACCAATGTTCAGCTATCTTAGCTTGATAACTGTTACACCAAGATCCCTGGCTGCACTACAGAGCAATGAAAATTTTTCTTGTTATGTTAACATAAGGCTTTATGTTTATAGATTCTCATGGTGATATTGTTATGTCAAATTTGATAAATGAAATTCCATAACTATTTAAGGGTGAAGAGAATGCTACTTGTCAATTTGGGAGGGAAGAATATTTTTTATCTGAGAAGTTGACAGATGGGTATGCTTCATGTGTATACAAAAAATATTGTGTTAAAGGATCTTTTAAATTATGATTGGCTCCGTAGATAAATAAACTTTAAAAGGAAGATTTGCTTATATTGAAATTTAGTCTAATTTATTTTGATTTCTTAAGATTTATAGCAAGACATAAGATCAATTATTATTTTTTATCTAATTTTATCTTGGGTTTAGTGAACATAAACAATAAAATACAAATGAATAATAAAAATTAATATTTCTAATAGTAATTTGCAATAGTAAAATTATCTAAATTTTACTGTCATTTTTTTATGGCATCAATAAAGTAATCAATTATATAAAGTCTCAAATTTCTTTGATTACACATCAACTGTTCAAAAAATGGGTGAAGCAATAAAAGCACAAGTCAATATTCCTTTCTTATGACTTTAAAATACAAGTAATGAAGAAATTAGAATCAGAGCAAATATTCTGAAAATAATGTATAGATTAGTGAAGTAAATTTCTTGTTTAGCAAACTTCATATCCACTAAGATGTGTTTATATCTCTCTCAGCTGTTCAAGGATTCAATAAAAAGTAAGTTCAAGTTTTCTTGAGATTATAGACAATTACAAATAGACTATAATAATTATCTTAAAAGGTCATGATTTTCAAGTTTATAGCAAATAAATCTATATATACAATTAGACAGCAATAAATGCTCAAGTGATTTTGTTAAATTGAAAAATAAAACAACAGACCCATGTTATTATATTTTATCAATTTTTATCAAATGGAAAAATAACTATATTATCAAAACTCTCATTATGTTTGTACATAACCATAACACAGCAAAAATGACTCATCCTAATGAGGTTTTTATTAGGAAAAGACACTTAAAATGTTATAAAAAAGAACAAAGGAATTTCTAGTTCAATTTTTAAGTGAATGATAATTTTACAAAATTTTTACTGAGCATCATTTTTTAAATCATCCAATTTCTCATGAAATAACAGAAATAGTGATAAATAAAACCCTTCACTTTTTTCTAAATTGAAACTTCAATATTATTATGAACTGCTGTTATAATGGCTTCATGGGTCATCTGGAATATTACAAAAATTCTCATTCGGTTTATGTATATATATATATATATATATATATATATATTATGAAGATAATAAACATCAAATTGCAGTCTAAGTGCCAGTGTTTTCCAGTGAGCCAATATATGCAGTATCAAAATACCCCTCATACTCAATAACATGTGGGAGGCTGAGCACTTTACCAGGATGGAAGGCATTTAGGCAATCTAAGCAGCTGTTCTATAGAGAGTTGCAACATAGTAGATGTCCAAAACATAAACCTAAGAAACATTTTGAAGATGTTATCAAAAACAACCTCAGGGTGTTCAGTATAGACATTAGAGAGTAGGAGCAGATGACAGTAAATCGATCAACATGGAAGAATGTGATCTACTAATGCATTTGAACCATGGAGAAGCAAATAATCCAGTATGAAACAAACACGTTGGAAGCAGGACTTGACCTCAGTCCCTGACACTTTTTGGCCTGAACATGTTTGCAACATTTGTAGTAGGGTCTGTTTGTCTAAAGCCAGACTTACAAGTCATATGAGATCTCATGACATTAAACTTTCAAAGTTCATTTTACAAAATTCTTTCAGGAGCAACCTACAGGGAATTCATGTGAATTCTGTGAAAAAGTATGTGGGTCTGCAACAGGTTTGAGAAGTCATATAAGGATGCATGGGGTCAATGTAAGTAGAAAAGACAGCTAATTCATTTGTCACACATGCAATAAAACTTGCAAGGATCTACTTGGCCAGGGGAGTCACATGCAGTCCCAAGACTACGTTTAGAGAATTGAGGAGATAGCCCTCATCTACAAAGTGTCAGTCACTATACATATACATATATATACATTTGTGTGTGTGTGTGTGTGTGTGTGTGTGTGTGTGTGTGTGTGTGTGTGTGTGTGTGTAAACAAAAAGGACCAATTACTTACAGTGCCATTGCTGTAACTAAAAGTTTCATGCATTAGAAGGAAATATTGCCAGAATTGTCAGACAGGATATATGTGTATCTATATTATATGAAAATATAAACCAGAAAAATTAGCACATCAATGTGAAACTTTTATTTGAACAATATTCTTAAATAGCTGTTAATTAGAAAATAAAACAATTTCTTGGTAAATGATAATTTTGTGGCATTCATAGTGGATATCATTTTTTAATCCCAAATTCTCAGTATAACAGAGATTACTATGAAATGCTAATCACAGTCTTCCATTTTCCTAGATCAGAACTACAATATCATCATAGACTGCTGTAATTGTTGACCTCTGCTAAAGTCAAAACCACAAATGATATTGGCATCATCATTTGTACATGGTACATGGTTTGTTCCTCCCTGGACAATCTGACACCTTTACAATATTTTATGAGGTTGGTGTCGACAGCAGTAACAGTCCAAATATTACTTGAATTATCTCCTACTCCTACCATTGTAAATAGAATGCAAATGTAAATATAAGTGTTAAATGTAATGTTATGTAAATGTTAGGTTAAACAAAAATAAACAATTTTCTTATATATCTAATCAATATTCAGTTAACCTCAAGTTTGGTCAAAATTTTCAATAAATTCTTAAACAGATTGACCCACTTTACAAAAGTTTTTCTGCAGTATATTTTTAAGTGTAGATGATTGGAAAAAGAACAGATACTACATACCCCCAGAGGGTATGGTCTAGAATATTCCAAATGTATCCTCTGCAGAGGAGTAAGACTCATCCTCTACCCCAAAAAGAGGTTTCCTGAGTATGATATTGATCTGTGTCTCATGATGAGACTCCACTTCAGGAGCTTTTGTGAGTGTAGAGTCACCCTTTCATTGCTATTTCTTCCAGGTTCACTTTGATCTGGAGTGGTAGTATCTGTTCAGGTTCCATCTATAAGTCAAATAAATCTGTCTGAGATAACATAGTGTTGATCTGTATAAAATGATTGGGAAGATACATTTTTATACTGTATATACCTGGAGAATGTAGTTGTTAAACTGACTTCAACATAAAATAATCCAATAAAGGCTGAAATGTCATAAAAACCAACCAACTAACCATATACTGCATTTTGATCTTCACTAAAAGTTTAGGAATTAACACACACATACACACTGTATAAGTATAATATCTAATGACTTAAATATCAATAATAAAATTTCAAAAATATCTTTAAAAATATTTGCTTTACAATTTGGGAGATCTTAGGTTATAAATTTCACTTAAGGATTTTTCTTTAATGAATTACTGGCTTAAGGTTTCCTTTTGCAGCAATCAAGCCCAGGATTAGGTCATGTCCTCTTTATATTATAATTAATTAGAAAATAAGGAAAGGTACTCAGTAATTAGCATTTAACAATTATGAAAAATTATAAGTGTTTGGAGAGAGTGCAAATGCAGATCCCTCTCTTACACTATCATCATTAAATTGCAAATTGAAATGGGAAACTGGTTTATTCTTTAAATTAGAGGATTATTATGATATTTTGCTAACAAATAAAAATTCTATTCTGTGTGGTATTTTTATTGTGTTATGGTAATATACATACAAAAATCAATCATTATAATATAAATCTTTATATCATATCATGTAGGATCCTGTAAAAGAGTTTTAAAAATTTGAGTAAATGATCTAAAGTTTTATCTGTTTTATCAAAATGATCTCAGTAATCTATATTAATAATTGCAAAGAGTTTGTTTATCTGACCTTTATAGAGGGTGTTGAGGGAGCTTGTATGTTTGTCATCTTTGAGTACCATAACCCATGCTGACAGTAAAAGAGTGAGAGATAATACAAAAGAGATGAGATGAATAAAGAAAAGACTTTATTGTCATTTACCAAAGACTTTAAAAATGGTACTTGATACCTCCTTATTTAACACTCAGCAATATAAGGTACATATCAAGGGTAAAGTGGAACAATCCAGAGAAAGGAGTAGCACCCTCCCCTACACCACAGTGTAGTAGCTATTGAAAAGGGAACCTTCTGGTCGCCCTCGACTATGGTCACCAACTTTACTTTACATAATTTCATTAGTTTGTTATGTCTTTTATGAAGTTGCTGCTGCTGCTGCTGCTTCTTAATGACCATTCAGGAATTCTTTGAAATGCTGCTGTTATTGCTGTTTAATCATCCCTGATGTGTCTTTGATGTGTGTTGTTATCAGAGGTGAACTTTTCTATTCACTGGGTGAAATTCAAGCTGTCTATAGATTGGCTAGAATCAGAAATTAATGAGCTTGAAAGTCATGTGAGTGATCTCAATTGGTCAGAAAATATTTTATTACCTATTTTTCTTCTGTTTGTCCCAAAAGTGAGCATATGGTGTCAACCGTGATTTTGGTTTATTTTTATCATATGTGTGATGGCTGTCAAGGTTAAGATATCCAGTTGGGTTATAAAAAGGAGTTCTGATAGGCTACAACAAAGGCCAATTGATTTGATATAGACCAACCAGATTTGGTATGCATACTTATTGGATGCAGGAAATTCTAATTAAAATTTTTCCTCTCGAAGAAAGAGGGATGGGGGGTTCTTATAGAGTGGATATCTTGTGACAGAGAGAGCCCCCCACCTGGCGGATTTATTAATTAACAATTCTGAGGGATTGGAATGAATTTATCAATTAAATAGAGAGAAGGATAATTTTAGAAATAAGTTTGTTTTTCTTTAATACAGAGATTAGGAAAAGGAATTTCCTTTTTTATTTTTTTTTATTTTTATCTTATCTTATTTTTTTTCTTCCTTTTGGAATAACTTTTTTGGGAGTTGAGTGTTTAGTAAATAAGGTGATAGTTCGGGGAGTGGAGAAATGGGTTCATTGATTGAATCCTGTGATAAATGGTGACTGAAATCCTTGTGTGGTCTGAAGACGAAGTCTAGGCTCAAAGTCCGAGAGAGGATAAGTGGATTTCTTCTGATTCAAGGATCTTTGTCTGGGCGAAAATCAGCAGGGCATCCAAATTCATTTTTAGCACCACTTAAAATAGCTATCCGTGGAGTTTTAAAGATTATACGAAATGCGTGGTGGGTCCAGGTGATTTACATATCATTATTTATGAGCGGAGCCAAAAATTGTCGATACTCCACCCTACTCCCTATAAACAGTGCACAGAGTCCAGTTGGAGTTGAGAGTTGAGAGTCGACAGTTGAGAGAGATTCAAGTTCGAGTGCAGAGTTCAGTTTGAAGCCGCAATTAGAGAAGGACAGACAGAAATGCCAAATGCTGCGAAATGACTTTCTGAATCGTGCTGGTCTGATCAGAACCAAGAGGTGAAAATAGAAACTTTGTGAATTCAGATAGTTTTGTCAACAAAGCCGAGAACAACAAACTTTTAAGTAAAAGTAAAACAAGGATCCTTAGTTGTCCTCCCTACACCTTCTTTGTTCTCTCTCTGTTGCTTTCTAACCGAGTGAGTGAATCTCATGTAACTTTTACTTTTGTACTCTATGCATTTGTGTAATTTCTTCTATGGCGAGATGAAGACAATAGTCTTGAAAATTTTTATTATACGAGAATCGAAAGTGTTGCTTGTCTCTTTTTGTGTTCTTGTGGTTGCAACAAGAACAATTTATTCAATAAACAGCGATTTTTCTTTCAGCATAGATTCCAGCCCAAATTAAATCGGCTCCCACGGTTGAATCGATCTGAGGAAATGGCAACACTGCTATTCGAATCAAAAATTTACGATGTGGCGAATGGTGGTGGTTCCTTCAACTCAACCAAGGGAGGTGTGCAATTTGATTTCAGTGAAAATCGCCAGAATGAACTAGACATACCGGCAAGTGGCTGAATACTACGTCAGAATCTCTAACAATAAACAATAATCAATGGAAGCTAATATATTGTTGCTAGGCATAACTAATGATAATGAATTTAAATTTTTAAACTTCAATAAAATAAAAATTAACAAATTTTTTACTGAAAATTATTTCACATTTAATTAAACATTAATAATTAGGTTTAAGGGAACTTCTTCAAGATGAAGGTGTAAAATAATTAAATAGCATTTTATTTTTAAATAAATATACAACATTTATATGGGTACCTTATGTAGTGAAATAATTAGTAAGCTAAATTAGCAAACCATTACTTGTGAGTTCAGATCTCACTGAGTGCTGCATATATCAAACCTTGTGCTAAAGCTTAATAAATAACTGTAGTATTTTTGTAAAAGCAAAATTCTTTTCAAGGTAAATCTCTTAAGTGTGATACACTTAAATTAAGAAATATTTCCCAAAAAAACACTTTGACATTTTTTTCTGAGCAATATTAATTTCATAATATAATATAAAAAATATAATTAATAAATCTCATTTTTGCTCTGTGGATTTTACAATAGCAATTTTAACCACCGGGTGTAGATTTTTAATTAAACAACAAAGATTATAAACATTGGTTAGAAAAATTGAATGTCTTTGATCCAAGGCTTGACCTTGTACCCTGTGTACCCTTGTACCCTGTGTATTGTAACCAGTTATTTTAATAATTTAGCTGAGTATAGAAATGTATAGAAATGTTTGAAAGAAGGTATTAACCTTCTTTCAAACATTTCTATACATTTTTAATGTCATATTTCATTTGCATATTTTTTAACAAGAAATTAATAAATATAAATTATGTTACTTGATTTTATTAAATTGGCAAGAGAATACTCTTAACTAAAATATTTCATGACATTTGAATGATTAAAGTTGAATAGCGGCTGATCCAGTAAGGGCTATAAAGTAGTACATGAGATATCTTCAAAAAGTATCAAGACTGAAGCTGTATTTACAAAGCCAGAAATGAAGATTGAATGAAATGTTAATTTTTTGAAAATAATCCCCTTAGCATCTAACATATTTATTCCAGCAAGTTTTCCCTTTTGTTAAAACCCCTCTGAAACTTCTCATTTGATACAATGTGAAATTATGCCGTCATATTTCTTTAATGTCCTCTATGTCCTTAAATCTCTTACCCTTGAAGTGAATTTCCAGTTTAGGAAACAAGAAAAAGTTTCTTGGGTTGATGAGTTTGGAGAGTGAAACACTTGTATAATCCTATGTTTGGCCAAAAATTGCTGTTCAAAAAGTTTTGAAGTTTTCCTTCATAATTTGTAAAAATTGGTGCTTACTTGTTTCAGTTTCTTTGATTAATTGCATATCAAACTTTGCAGGTTATTTAATGCCAAAGCCATCCATGTAGAAGAAAAATAGTGATACTATTGAACCCATTGCTAGGGGATAAAAAGATTCATACCTTTCCCTCGGATTTTAGTCCAAAAGTGAATATAATAGTACGGCTGGAGTTTAAACTTGCTCTCATCAAGTCTGCAGTCCAGAACTTTAGCCATTACACTAAAGGGACTTTCTGGTTTTTGTCTATAAAAAATTTAGACAACAATCTAGACATCTTGACTGTAATCTAGATATCAGCACTTTATAACATAAGTTACTCAGGTGTGCACAAATCACCATTTAAATTTTAGATTTTATGATAAAAAAAAGTTCATTCTTGATACCTTTTGATCATATATGTTATACATTCACAAGATTGTAACAGTAGCGAGAGCACTTTTTGCAACAAAACATAAATTAATCTCCAGTATTTTGTTATATTTGCTATATTGTAAGAAGAAAATATCTTAAATACTATACCCAATTCAAAGGTTGAATAACTTGAAAGAATATTTTCTCACCATTGTGTTCTATTTACAGTTTCTACCCTCCATTATTGAATATTTGCTTTAGAGTTATGAGATTTTCAATTATAATAAACTTTTTTGTATTTTTATTTCATACAAGTAAAGCCTTCTATCTAATTGCATCAAAACTTCAACAGATACTGAAAGCATAAAATTATTTAATAGAGCATCTTTTCAGGTACAAAACAATTTTTCAACATAGTCAACATGACTAGGTATACTTTTTTGCTCACCACAGCGTTGCTCTGAAAAAAATGCTTCTTAGTTTATTATGTTGTCACACAAACAGTGATGGTGGTAGGGTAGTAGAGGTTGAAACTTTCCATCAATAATATAATTTATTTTACCCTTGTTACAGAAATAGAGAAATAGTCAGGCAAAATAGCATCTGGTAAGGAAGTGAAAGTGTACAATTAAATTTCTCCTCATAGAAAAAATTGCTTCTGCTGACATTTATCAATATTTGAAGAATGTTTGTGGAAGCTAAACAGTTGATGAGAGCACTGTTAGGCAGTGGGCAATACTTTTTAACAATGGCAACAGTGATGTGAGTGATAAGCCATGTTCAGCACAGCTGTTACCCAATGAAATAAAGAGTGCTTCAATCAACTTATTTATTGAGCCGATAAAAGATTAACAACATTTTCCGAACAACAATGCAGTCATTATTGCTATGAAAAAGTGAGTTGCCTCCACTGCTATAGACTTTTACAAGTACAGTATACAGGTTGTTGTTTAATCCTAGCAAAAAAGCAAAGCCATTAGAGGTGGTTTTGTTGTTGAAAATTTGCTTTATCTAATGGTGTTATTGTGCCCCCAGTATATGTGGTAGTTTCTATAGAAATTAAGAGAAAGGATTACTTTAAAAATCTTTCTTATATATTACTCACTTAAAATTGGCCTTTGTGGTGATCAAATAAAATAATCTCAATGTGACCCAGTTTGGTTGGTTGGTTGGTTGGTTTTTTATGCCATATCAACCTTTGTAGGTTATTCAATGCCAAATCCATTTTCTTTTACAAATAATCAGTTCTATTTCAAACAATTCAGTTTAGCAAGAGTACACAGTTTAATTGTCAAAAACATTTCTATTTCAAGCTATTCAGTTTATTCAAACAATTCTAATTCAGCTAATTCAGTTTAGTATAAGTACAGATTTTGTTTACATACAGTTAAATGTCAAAACAGTTCTATATTAAACAATAATGTTTTGTGTAAGTACAGTTTCAATGTCAAAAACAGTTCCATTTCAAACAATTCAGTTTAGTATTAGCATGCAGTTTAAATGTAAGTACACATTTTGTTTGTCAAAAACATTTCTATTTCAAGCTATTCAGTTTAATCAAACAGTTCTAATTAAAACAATTCAGTTTAGCATAAGTATGCTGTTAATTCTATTTAACCCATAGATAGAGCCCTATCAAGTGCTACCACTCCAGGCCAGAGTGGAACTGGAAGCAATGGTAATGAAGGGGTTCTCCACATTCCCTCAGACCTCACCATCAGATTGTTTAGTGTCATATCTAAGACACTCATTGGAGTGGGGGTCTTACCCCTCTGCAGAGATGCAGTCAGTGTATTCTACAACCCCAGTCGGTGTATTCTACAACCCCAGCTGGCTGGGCAACCCAGTTTGGAATGCACCCAAAAACACTCTGGGGTCAAACTATTATAGAACTTGAAAACGTTGTTGCCAGCTGCATCACATCACATATCAATTTCCCAACTAATCAGGTTTACGCCTGCCTTTTTTCATAGCATGATTCTGCAGAAGCTGGTTTTTTGGTGTCAATGTGGTGGATCCATTCTTCAACTCATTAACTGTATAAATATTGGCAGCAACAGTTAAATCGTCAGTTGAGCTTTGGCCTTCAACAGGAGAGGGCCTACAGTCAATGAGACTTTTCCATTTAGATGCAAATGATATTTTCTCCATAGCAGACCAGCAGCTCTAAGTAACTATGTGATTTCCAATAGCCAAGAATGCCATTAAAATCAGCAGTCATGTGTAACCTAAGATTTGAAACCGGCTCACCATAAGCAACTGACAACAACAAAAAGAGAATTGGAACTACTACAATGTGGACACTCTACCATTCTCTCTCTCTCTCTCTCTCTCTCGTTCTGGATAAACCTTCTATTTGGCATTCCAAACTCATCTACCCATGTACCCATCACTCCAGCTGTACACTTTGCTGACACACTATGACTTGCTTCTCACTCTGAACTCACTCTTTTTAGTTCAAAATAGATATTGTTAATGCTACTTGCTCTCCTGTCTTCTTTTCATTGAATGTTAAATGTTTTGAGGTATTAATGCAAGGGCATCCTTATACAACAGCCCCACATCCTTAAGCTAAATATCTAGTCACACGTTTTTATTGAATCTATTTATTTATTGACTAAAAACTCATCCTATGGGCAAGATTCTAAGTTAGTAACACAAGATTATGTTTTTGAGGATCTATAAATAAACATTGTTGAGAGGTTCTTTGTTTATGGTTCTTTGGGGGCCATTGCTCATTAAACATTTTTTTAAAGTCTTGATTTTCAAAAATGTTATAAAAAAAGGTCATAATTATAGTTTCCTATTAGGAAACATTCAACTAGATATCTACTTTATGTAGTTGAACAAAAAAATAAAATCTATCAAGATTTTGTGGCATTGTTATAATTTGCATTATTTATTGTCATCTTGGTTGAGATATGCACAACTTTTCGGCTGTAGTATTTTTTGTTGTTAGTATCTTTCTGGGACAGAAAAATTAGGACAGTTGACCCCCATAGATAAAGGATTTTGCTTGAAATTCCCGAAAGATTACTGTGTTTTATTGCATTCTGGTGTTGTAATAGTTTGGAACATCTTTAAGCAACACTCAGTCCTTCTTCAGCTGAAGTCATTAATCCTTTCTTTTGCAAGAGTCCTTAGCTCCCTCAGCCACTTAGCAGATCTTAAGGCTCTCAGGCCTGCATTTTGGAGGTCGATCCGCAACTTATTAATCAAGTTTGAGCAGTGTTGGCCTCTTCATGTCTGGCTTATAATAAACAATATTCCTTTTTAATAATATAAAACATTTAGACCTTATCATTCTTTTAATTGTTACATATCCTAAGACTCTCTTATCTTTATCAGCCTTCTACAAAAAGGTGTGTGGGAAAAGAAATCTGGTGACCTATTTATAACTATTTGTATAAAATTTGCATTTGATTCAAGGCTATCTCACGTACAAGCTTGACAAGCATAAACTAACACTGTAAAAAATTTAACTTGATGTTTTAGGGCGGTGCATAGTTTTTCAATAACTTTCTTATGCTTATAAACCAATGATACGCCCAATGAAGATACTTTGAAAGAAATCACTTATATAAAAAATTATCCGAAATCAAAAATGAATTTTAGAATAAAAATCACAAGAAAACTTTTGGTTATCACATATATAAGCATTTTCAAATCTTGGTTATAAGCTCTCTGTATATTTCTTCTGTTTGAAACAACTTATTTTTATAAAGTAGGATTTTCATCCCAATCTGATATCAAGACTAAATTCAGAAATTAACCAGATATTCAATATAACATCTGCACTAAATTGCCAAGTATGTCAAAGTATCAGACGTTCCAGCGATGCATACTTAAGAAATGGTCCTTTAAAATATCAACTATTAGGATGGCTTCTATAGATGAGAATAAAAATATAGCCATCGAAAGATTACCATGAATCATAACCAAACCACTAGTCTAAACTGCATTGCTCTTCGCGCGGGTAAAAAGGTGCGCGTCCTGCTTGGGTTAGAGCCCTGAGCCCAGTGTTTGAAAAATCAACTACAGAGCTCAAACTAAAACAAAAATTACTAAAATGCAAAAGCACAATACAAATAGCGACATTCAACGTTGGAACTTTAAATAGAATTGGGCAATTAATGGAGCTGAGAGCTTCTGTGATAGATCATAACATAGACATAATATGATACAAGAACACCGATAGCTTCAAAGTGAAGATATAAAATACCACAATACCGGCAATGGATGAACGTTTGTCTCGGCATCTGCATGGGAAAACTCTGTCAGCACCACAACGAGAGGTATGCTAATAGGACCACAGGCCCTAAAATCTCTAAATAGCGTCGAGAAAATACAACCGAGGATGGTGGTGGCTACGTTTAATGGCAAACCCAACACAGCAATCATCGGGTGGGGGGTTCTCGTGGTGTAATAGTTAAAGCACTGAATTGGAGTTCAAACTCCAGTCGCACTATTACGTTCACTTTCAGACAAATACCCTTGGGAAAGGTAAGAACCCCCTTATCATCCCAGCTATGGGTTAAATAGCATCACTGCTGTTCTTCTCGAAAGATGACTTTAAACAAAGAAACCAAACCAAACCAAACCAAACAACAATCATCTCCTGCTACCAATGTTAATGAAGAAACAGACCTCATTGCCTTTTATAACGAGCTATCCTCCCTTGTTCGTAGCATTCCGAAACACAACGTTCTCATCATTGGTGGAGACATGAATGCCCAAATAAGTATAAACGTTAACAACAAATTCAGCTTACACAACTCGTCAAAAAGAAATGGGAAACATCTAACTAATTTCACGCTAGAAAATAGATTAACATGCCTAAATACTAAATTCCAGAAAAGAAAGGGAAAACTATCGACTTACACCAACGCAAACAATGCTAAAGCACAGATAGAGTACGTCCTCAGAAATAAGAAATGAAATAATTGTGCATTGAATTGCAAGGCATATTCCTCTTTTGAGAGTGTGGCCTCCGATCACCGAATTGTCACGGCAAAGATACGACTGAGCCTACGAAGGAATGCGGTCCGAACAACCATAACCGTAGACTATGACTGGCCCCTGCTTAGAGATGAATATACGTTAAAACTAAGAAAAAAATTCGATGCTCTTCAGGAGATATCAGAAACACCTACTGCTAATAACGAATATAAGAACTTCGTCAATGCCCACTTAGAAGCGGCTGCAAAATGCATACCAACTAAACAAAGAACTAAATCTAGAGTCCCATTGGAGACGTTAGCGGTTAGAAAAAAAGCTTGCAGACGTGAAAATGCCTCCCTACGCAATAGGAGGTACCCAACCAATATCAATACTCAGAAACAAGGCACAAAATGAATTAACTAAAGTATACCTAAAAGAACAAACAGAATACATACAAAATCAGATCAATAAGATAAGAGACTCGGTTGAAGATAGACAATCTAGGATGGCATGGCTGACGGTAAACGAAGTGAGCAGAAAGAAGAGTACTGCGAGAGCTAAACTGAAAGTTGCCAGCCAAAAAGAACGAATACACATGCTGAAATAACATTTCGAGAATTTACTCGGAAACCCTCCGAAAGTCAAGCATGAACCAATCGCAAAAATTATTAATAATCAACTAGACATTAAACTAGGACAGTTTATGCAAGAAGAACTCGACTCAGTACTAAGAAAAATTAAAAATAGGAAAGCACCAGGGCTTGATGAAATACTCCCAGAAACATGGAAGACCAGGGAATTCGACAACATACTGCTCCGACACTGTAATGTCGGATATAACTAAAACACAATAGACAGATGAACAAAAAGATGCATTCTCTCTTTACCTAAGAAGGGTGACCTTGGAATACCCAAGAACTACCGAGGTATAACCCTAATATCCATAGCGGCTAAGATCTACATTTCTCTATTACGCAACCGCATAGAAGTGAAAAATGAGAACATATGTCGCCTCTTTGATTAAAGCACATGTATTCTGTTTTGTCTACGTAAACATGGAGGTCTATGCCACCTGCTTCTCATTCCAGACTATGTAGCAGGGTTTAGGCTTTCGGAGAAATAGATCCACGACATCACAAATTTTGACTATCCATCGAATTCTAAAATCTGTACGTTCAAAAAACCTTGAGGCAACAATATTACTCATCAACTTCTCCAAGGCATTTGACTCCATACACAGAGGGAAGATAGAGCAAATACTACTCGCCTAAGGCCTCTCCAAAGAAACCAATGTAGCCATAATAAAAGTTGTCCGTAGTCGAGGGAGACCAGAAGGCACCCTTTTCAATAGCTTCTACACCGAGGTGTAGGGGAGGGTGCTACTCCTTTCTCTGGATTGCTCCACTTTACTCTTGATAGGTACCTTATATTACTGAGTGTTAAGCAAGGAGGTATCAAGTACCATTTTTAAAGTCTTTGGTATAACGCAACCAGAGATTGAACCCAGGTCTCCCGGACCATTGGCGAACACTCTACCCACTGGGCCAATGAAGTAAAAGTCCGCTCATCGGATAGAGACACAGACTGTTCGACATTGTAGTAAGTGTGCCACAGGGAGATACATTAGCCCCATACCTGTTTATTATCTTTCTAGACTACGTGCTTAGAACGTCTATAGATTTAATGAAAGAAAACGGTTTTGAGCTGACAAAGGAAAGAAACAGAAGATACCCCGCACAAACTATTACAGACGCGGACTACGCCGATGACATAGTGCTTCTAGCAAATACACTCGCCCAAGCCTAAACCCTGCTACATAGTCTGGAAAGAGAAGTAGGTGGCATAGACCTCCATGTTAACGTAGACAAAACAGAATACATGTGCTTTAATCAAAGAGGCGACATCTCCACACAAAAGGGTGGTCCTTTGAAACTAGTGGACAAGTTCACCTACTTAGGAAGCAGTGTCTCATCAACTGAGAAAGACATCAACGCACGACTAACAAAGGCATGGACAAAGGCAATCGGTCATATGGAAGTCAGATCTGACTGATAAGATAAAATGCAGTTTTTTCCAAGCAGCGGTCGTGTTGATACTGCTATATGGATGCACCACTTGGACACTAACTAAACAGCTGGAGAAAAAGCTTGACAGTAATTACACAAGAATGCTGCAAGCTATACTGAACAAGTTCTGGAGGCAACACGCCACAAAACAGCAGCTGTACGGCCACCTACCACTCATCATGAAAACTATCCAAGTTAGACGAACCAGACATGCGGGACACTGCTGGAGCAGTAAGAACAAACTCATGAATGTTATACTCCTGTGGATCCCTTCTCAGGAACGAGTAAAGCTAGGACGACCAGCTAGAACCTATATACAACAGCTCTGTGCCGATACAGGATGTAGCCTTGAAGACCTTCCGGGAACGAGGGACAATAGAGACGGGTGGTGAGAGTGAGTCAGGGAGATACATTCGAGCAGTGCGACATGATGATGATGATTATTATTTCTAAGTAAACTGAGAAAAATCAACGACAACAAAACAGCCTGCACATTAGATGGTTTTATTCATATCTTAATAAAACTATTAATTCAAGCATCAGATAAATTTTAGTATTTTGTCATTTTTACTTTGATCTCCTCATCTTAAGATTTAGAGGTGTTGGAAAGATTTAGAAATCTTAAAGGAGTGTGAACATTGAAAAAAGTGAAGAACTGCTGATGTAACTGCTTTTTGCAATTTTTGTCGATCAATTAACACAGGCACCAATTAAAAAACATTACTCTTCTTTATCTCTTGTAACGTTTCTACATTTCCAGGTTACATTGTCAGGGAGATTTTCTGACTATAGTCACGTACCACCCAATCTTTATCAAATCGATTCTCTGTGATTAGTTATATTTTGGTGATAACTCCAAAAGTTCATATAACTAGTCAAGCATAAAGATAGCGTATAGGTTTAGTTTTGCGATGTGGATAAACGAGAATGGGTCAAGGGTGGCGATAGCGTCGTTATATAAATGAAAGTGCAATGAATTCCGAATTAGACAAACAATATGACGCGTGGTTATATATTTTTTTGTTTCTTTTTTATTTTTTATTTTTTATTTCAAAATTATGAAAATAAAAACACAAAAATATAGATATATGAAGATGTCAAATCAACAATAAAGTTCACCTTTCCAAATGAAGCTAGAGTCATTGCCAATTTTGTTTAACTGTATCCATCGAGAAACGATCTCTTAATTTCAATTTATTTTAAAATTGAAATATCATTACTTTGTTTCTTTTACAGTTAAGGGGAGGGAACTTCCCCTTTCTCCCCCATTCTTTTTTTTTTTTGTTTTTGTTTTCTTGTCCCTTTAGCAAACAATAAAATATCCTCTCTTCATATTGGAAATAGTTACAATTTTTAAGCACATAAAAATGTTATTCAACATAGCCTGCACACAGCAAACGACTTTCAAAATATCTCTTCAGATATTTCTGACAAAATCCTTAAACATAAAGGATTTTCTCCAATGTAATTTATCATTTGAGATAATAAATTCTCAACAATTATTCCTGCAGTTAGAAATAATTTTAAATAAACTTTAGGTTATCTACGATTTCCATTCGAATACAATTAGTATTCGCCACATTTGAATTCCGCGCAATAATTTCTTTTAGAGAAGGAATTACAATAAATCTTAAAAAAACATTCAAGTTTTTTCTCTTAGGACACAATTATAATTTAAAAGAAAAATTTTCGACAAACCTTTTTCTTTCTATATGGTTTTCTTCATATCATTAATTGTTTTTATCTGTTGAGCTCAACGGCTAAATTAATGATTCTTGTCGGGTTTATTTTTCTTCATTTAAATTTGCTCCTTTTTTTTTTTTGTATTATTCGTTAAGTTTCAATTAACGAATTTAAATACATCATTCTTCTTTTTTACGATATCGCATCTTCTTTTACGTTGAATTTTTGTTTCTTTTTCAACGGAGTTGTTGAATCCCACGATGTCATTCTATCACCAGAATTTCGTTTTCACTGGACTTTGTAAAAAGATGATCTTTCATCTCCCTGGCGAAGCTCGCAACTGACTTTTGGATTTGACGGTAAAAAATCTTTTTGGCGGTAAAAACGATCTCACTGCTTCGACCAATCATATGGCGTTTCCCTGTCTGGGTCATGACTTTTGCTCTTTTCAGTTTATCCAGTGCTGTTTCTAGGGCTCAAAAGCCTTGTGGTGTGATTTTTATTTTTATATTAACCTGCTGGACCGTCACACCCGCACCCATCGAAGAAAAGAAAAATGGGTCTATTTTTCTTTTAAATCTAGCCCTTTGATTGCAAAACGAATCAATATTTACTTCTCCAAGTAAACCGGTTCTTGCGTATTCTCTCTTTTCCGCGGGTTCACCCGATAGGCTGTTGCTTGATAGGTTGGTCCTTGGTCAAATCGACGTCGTGCTGGATATTATTTGTTTTCCTCGGAATATCGAACAATCCGGGGAATTTCTTCATAAGTTCGGACAGTCCATTTCGCTCCTGATCAGGTAAGTGATGCAGTTTCTCTTCCAAGTTTTCGAGTATCTTGGAGTTCTCCAATTTTATGGGAACGTCCTTAACTATTATATTGTCATCAACCAGTATTCCTTCGGTTTTGACTGTGTCTGTTTGCCCCACGAGCATCTCAGATTCATTCGTTCGTTCTAAATATTTATTTATACGATTGATATGGCACAACTGTATCTTCTGCCTTCTGTTCGGTGTATTTATTTTATAGTTTAGGTCATCGACCTTTTCAGTTATCGTATATGGTCCCTTAAATTTTCTCTTGAGATTTATTCATGTGGTTTTCTGCTATTTTTCTAGCAGATTCCAATCTCTTCTGTAGATCTTCGACATAATTTGACACTGTCTCTGGTGCTGTTCCGGAGTCTTCCCACTATTCCTTTGCTATTTTCAGAGGATTTCTCATTTCCCGCCCGTAGGCTAATTCGAATGATTCTTGAACAGAGTCCCTGATAGCTAATTCGACGATTCTTGAACAGAGTCCCTGATAGCGAAAAGTACAAGCGGTAACTCTTTATCCCAGTCATTCTGTCTTTCGGTACAGTGAGCTCTTAGCATGCTTTTTAAAGTTGCATGAAATCGTTCTAAGGCGCCCTGTGACTGTGGATGGTAAGGGATTGATGTGACATGCTTCGCTCCTAGCTGTCCAATTACCCTCTTAAATAAGTTAGACATGAAGTTTGTTCCTCTTTTGGTCTGGATAACCTTAGGAAGTCCTACTTTTACGAAAAGATTTATCATTGATTCGACCACTTTTTTCGTTGATATGGCTCGCAGAGGGATAGCCTCTGGGAATCTAGAACTTGCGCACATTATTGTCAATAAGTATCGATTTCCCGACTTCGTTCTTGGTAAAGAGCCTACACAGTCCATTATTACTCGCTCGAACGGTCTCTCTTTGATGGTTATGGGTTTGAGTGGGGCTGTAGCTATGCCTGGTTTGGGTTTTCCCACCTTCTGACAGGTGTCACACGAATTACAAAATTTCTTTGTGCTAGTTTTGATGCCTGGCCAGTAGAAGTGCCGTATTAATTTGTCATACGTTTTATTAATCCCCAAATGTCCTGCTAATGGGACTTCATGTGCTAATTGCAGGAGATCCTTTCGATAATCTGTCGGCATGACTATTTGATTGTACCTCTCTCTCCCTTCTCCTTTCTGTTTCGTGGACTGGTAGCTTCGTTTTAATATTCCATTCTCTATATAAAATCGATGTGTATGCTTGCTGTCCATGGGTTTATCCACTTGCTTATGTAAATTTCTTTTATCATTTTTTGAGCTCGCTTAAGTTCTTCGCACATCTTATTTACAATCGGAATATTTTCTCCCGTTTTGTCTAGTTTTTTACTGCGTAGATTACATGGATTTGCACTCTGGCCTTTCTCCTCGTTTTTACAATTTTTGCCCACTTGTGCGAATTCGATTTTCGCTTCATTTTCGAGTAGGATGTCTATTTTTTTTTTCATAGGTAGAGTCTTCACTACCCCGACTATTGTTTCTCTGCTAATTGTCCCTGTTGTGAATTTCACTTTTCTCAAGGGTACTTTCAGAGCCTTTCCTCCTATTCCTCTGATCGTTGTAAAGCCTAGCGGTTGACCTCGCGGTAATTTTCTCTCTAGTATTAAGGATTGGGTCACACCAGTGTCTCTCAATATAGTTACAGAGGTATTAATTCCTACCACGTCTTTAATATTTCCCTTTCTTGTGAAGGGTCGATATATCTCACTAACTAGTGTCGCTGACACTATTCCCTGGGGCTTGATTTCTCCCGCTTTATTCGTTTCGGGCCCGCGTCTCAGTTTGCATTTTATCGCTATGTGACCCGCCAGGCCACATTTGAAACACGTGATCTGGTTCGTTTTCTTTGGTGGTGTCACCTCAGTATTCACCATGCTATCTTTCCTTATAATGGGTTCTGGTGGATTGCTCAGCCGACCTGCCGTGTTAGGTTTACTTCTGTTTCTTTTACGTGTTATCACATATTCGTCCGCTAGCATCGCTAGTTCGCTGCCTGTGTTTATGTTCCTTTCGCTTAGGTAGATTCTCATTTCCTCGGGCACCCAATTCAATATTTCCTCTATTAAGATGAGCTGCTTCAACTTTTCTACATCATCTCCGATCGATTTTGTAGCATATGTAGTGGAAGGGAAATTTTGTATTTTGGTTTGGTGCGCAATTTAATTCGACACTTAATTTCACCCAATCAGGATGACCTATCCTATTCAGCCTGGACCTTCTTTTCCGGGCAGCAAATTGGGTAAGCTGCCAAACCCAGTCTTTTTAGCTGGACAACGCCGCCCAGTGCAGACATCTCACTGCGGCTCTAGAATAGCAGCAGCAGCATGGACACATGAGGGAACCAATCTAATTTATGGATTCCTTGCAAGGAATCCCAATTGAATATAAATTAGGCACAACTTTATGTCACCCCCAAAATTGGCTATGTCAACGCGATGCTTTTATTCCGCTCTCGACACCTAGCCATCAATTCACCTCTGGGCCACTTTAATGGCGACAACGCAGACTCTCCTCCCCAAAAACACCAGACGCGCAAATCTACACAGTGTCTCTAAAGTTCAATTCCTCCAACGGCAACATGGCTTTCGCTAAACTACAGCGAACACAATCCCTCACACGTCCGACAACACACGCTGCCATCTCATCCTTCTCATAACTCCATTTCGTCTCCTTACCCACAATCTTACTCACCACGAGTCTTGCAGCACAAACCCAAATAACATTTTCCATGCTGCTAATAAAAACTATTCCTAAAAACATTTCGACTATCGGCATCTTACTTCTTCATCCTTCCTTTACTTACTCTTAAAACTTAGCGAGAGGACTAACAACACTTAGCGAGGAAACAACACAACATAAACACACACGTACGTTACACCATCTTCCTCGCTAACAAACAACAATAATTCCTGCTAAACATACTATTTGTTCATTGGCCGCTCTTTTTCCTTGACAAATTCCATGAACGACTGGTTTTCGTTTTTTCTTTGGGTTCGGAACTTCTGTCTATATGCCTCCGGTATCAATTCGAAGCTTTGTAATATTGTCTTTTTGACTGTATTGTAATTTGTCTTCTGCTGACAATGTGGCATATGCTTTTTGTGCATTTCCTGTGAGGGCGGTCTGTAAGAACATAACCCAACTTTCTCGTGGCCATTTCATGTTAGTAACTGTTTTCTCAAAGTGAGGGAAATACTCATCTATATTCGCTTCAACAAATTTTGGCACTAGCCTGACTTGTTTCGCCAAGTCAAATCTGTTGCGGTCTGGCTCTTGTGTTACTTCTGTTAGCCTGACCTCCAGCAACCTTATCTCGATTCGTTTTTGCTTTTTCCAGTTCTAGTCTAGTTTGCATCTTATATTTCTTTAGTTCAATCTGTTCCGCTATGAGGTTGGTCGATTCAGTCGGTAACTTGTCCAGTATCTCCGCTTCAAATATTTGTTTGTCCATGTGCTCTGAGATGATTCTGAAGTGTATTTCCAGACATGTTTCAAGTCATGAAATCACCACAAAAGACTAAATTAAATTAGTGAAAACGACAGATAAACAACCATAACATGGTCGCTTACTGCATGTTTATTTTCTGGGGAAAATACAGCAAAAGGGGACAGAACCCTGAGAGTGCCCTCTCTTTACCAGGGGCCGTAATCTGTATATATCTATTGTAATATCTAATATCCCTCCAATCTTACTTATGACTACAGATATAATCATTTAGCTTGGCTGGAGATCTGCGTAAACGCCCCGAAGTGCGAATTGAGAGTGTTGTCGGTTCTCCTGTCACTTGCAGAATCATTCATTTGTGTGCTCTCCGGTTCTGGGATTTCTCCTGGAATTTCAGGCACAACAGATGTATCTGGATTATTTGTGGTGTTGTCCATCTGGACCTCAGGTATCCCTTCCACTTCTCGTCTGGGTGGAAGTTTCAACAGTTGATCTGTATGTCTCCTCAGCAATCTTCCATCTGTCTCCACTTCAAAATTCTCTGCCCCGAACTGTCTTGTTATGGTACCTTCCATCCACCGCTGACCTGATCCAAAATTGCGTAGCAGCACCGAATCATTGACCTTGAATTCTCGAAGGGGCGCCCTGACTTTCGTTCCCTGCTCCATTCTGTTTTTGTAGCCTAGAACTTGATAAGTGTCAGGCTTCAACAAATGAAAAGCAGTTCTCAATCGCCGCTTGAACATTAGTTCAGCTGGGGGAATCCCTGTGGCAGTGTTGGGGGTGGTCTTGTATGTAAACAAAAATCTGCTTACCTTGGTCTCAAGTGTTGCTTTCCTATCTGCCTCCATCTTTTTTCAGTGCTTCCTTGAACGTGCGCACACTGCGTTCCGCCTGCCCATTTGAGGATAGGTGATAGGGGGCCGTGAAAATGTGTCGTATTCCGTTGTTTTTCATGAACATTTGGAACTCCTGGCAAGAAAAAAACATGGACCGATATCACTCACAACCAACACTGGCAAACCATGTGTTGCGAAGATTCCTCTCATCTTCTCAACTGTGGCTGTAGCAGTAGATGTTCTCATCACACATACCTCTGTCCATTTTGAGTAAGCATCCACTACAATCAAAAACATATGTTCCAAAAATGGACCCGCATAATCTATATGGATTATCTCCCAAGGCTGATTCGGATATTCCCAGCAATGGATGGGGGCCCTACTGGGGTTGTTCTGATCAAGCATGCAGGTCCCACAAGCCTCGCAGGTCTTCTCAATTTCCATGTCCAAGTCTGGCCACCACACATAACTTCGAGCAAGGGCCTTCATACGTACAATACCTATGTGTGTCTGATGTAGCTGCTGCAATACCTTCAACCTCAATTTGGATGGAATGATAACCCTGCTTCCTCATAGTATAGCTCCATCCTCACATGTCAACTCCGCTCGTTTGCTGAAATAGGGCTTCAATGTTTCAATCGAAGCGTAGCTGCTCCAGCCCTTCATTGTATAATCGTACACCCGGCTCAAAATGGGGTCTCGCCAAGTTTCTGATCTTACTGCTGACACCGTCACTGGAGCATCAACCAGGTTCATCATGTGTACTCTGTTTGTGGATGGAGCTACATCTTGTTCTTGTGCGCCGAGTGGGAGACGACTGAAGCAGTCTGCGTTTCCATTGAGGGACCCAGCACGATACTCCAATTTATAGTTATATGCTGCCAGGAAGAGAGCCCAGCGTTGAACCCTGGCAGCAGCAAGATATGGAATAGGTTTGTGTTCTGCAAACAGTCCCAACAATGGCTTATGGTCCGTGAATATTCTGAAACTGTTCCCATACAAGTACTGGTGCAGTTTTTTTTACGGCAAAAACCAGGGCCAACCCTTGTTTTTCGATATGGGCATAATTCCGTTCGGCGTCAGAGAGCGTTCGTGAGAGGTAGCATACCGGCCTCTCACTCCCATCTTCCATTTTGTGAGCTATTACAGCTCCCAATCCATAGGGAGAAGCATCTACCTGTACTAGAATGGGTTTGGTCGGACTAAAAGGAGTTAGAAGGAGTGCAGAACATAGCATTTTCTTTGTTTCTTCAAAAGATTTCCTTTGTCTCCCCCCCCCCCCGTCTCCACATTGTGCCCTTCCTCATTAAACTGTGAAGTGGCTCTTGCGTCCTGGATAAATTTGGTATATGACTGTGATAGTAGTTCACTGCCCCAAGAAAGGCTTTTAACTCCGTAACATTCCTGGGTGGGGAGCCTTTGTCATGGCAGTCACCTTCTCTGGAAGTGGGGATGTGCCCTCCTTGTTGATCTTGAAACCCAGATATTTCACCTCCGGGAGAAGGAATTTGCATTTACTTCTCTTCAATTTCAGTCCTGCCTTATCCAAGGCAGTAAACACGCTCTGCAGATGTTTTTGATGACTTGCGTCATCGTGACCCGAAATCAGGATGTCATCCACGCGTACCTTGCAAAAGAGAATATCCTTTAACCTCTTATCCATCTCTCTTTGAAAGATTCCTGTCACACTATTCACCCCAAACTGTAATCTGGTGGGCCGGTATAATCCGCGATGGGTGTTTGCTGTTAACAACTCTTGAGTTTCTTCATCCAACTCTAATTGTTGATAGGCATGGCTTAAGTCTAGTTTGCTAAACTTCTGACCACCTCTCAGCGTAGCGAATATGTCCTCTGTTCGTGGTATGGGGTAACTATCACAAGGTGTCACAGCATTTACCGTTTGCTTATAATCCCCACATATCCAGATGTCTCCATTGTCATTCTTGACTACTGGCACAATAGGAGCAGCCCACCGAGAATACTCCACTCTTTTAAAAATTCCCTGGTTTTCCAGACGATACAGCTCTTTTTCCACCCCTGCCTTGGAAAGTGATCAGTTGTCAACAAATATTCACATTTTGAGTACTTATAGGAAATGATGCAATTTCTTCGTCAATGAAAGTTCTTGAAAAAACAGGTCAATTTTGGCGAAATTGTAAACCTAAAAACGCCCACACACGTGTTCTAAAAAATTCAAGAAGTTGCGTAAAGATCCAACTTTAAAAAATCATAACACTCAACCACTTTTTTTAAACAAGCAGTTAATTGATGACAGTTGTGGGCCACAGCGATAAGACGGATGTCGCTATCCTTCTTGAATAAGGCTGACAGGTTTGTAAACATCGGTATGTGACCCCCAAAAGAAATTATCTCTTTACATAGAAAAGCATTGGAGATTCATGTGATACCTGATAAAAATTGGGACTCATTCTCTGAGATGTCACATTAAATGAGATCCTGTAGATGTCCATAAGGCAGGTCATCTATGCCTCTGTTGCAATTAGGTGTATCAGATATTATGGCAGCTTCGATATCTCCTGTAGAGATTTGGAGATCATCACCAGGAGTCAATTCTTGATTAAGTTTCTTGTAGGTTGATGTTTTTAATGTGGAATTTGTAACACGCTGACATTCAGAACAAGTAATAAGTCCCTGGACACAACAGCTGCAAGCACATGACCAATTATGAGTTTGGCTTGGACTAATTTCCTTAAGTATTGGCAACTTAGTGTTTAGGTTCGTTGAATGAACGCATCATTTGTATAGTCTGCTGAAACAACCAATTCCTGTGTATGAATGAGACAATATCTAATTTGATAATAGGATTCCTGGATCATAGGTGGTAATGGTTGTCTTTTTCTGACAGACCGAGACTGTACGGAGCAAAAAAGAAATGCTTAATCCAATTAACTGTATCAGATAAGTAGAAGGCATTCCCGATAGAGCATCGACAATCATGTCTCCCATTCTTGTATTTTCCCGGGGATACGTTTCCTACAACTTACTGCATTGAGAAGAAAAAAATGCGACAGTTCGAAAGAAGGAATCCAAAGAGACATACTTTATATTTGCTGAAATGTAATATTAGGAGTAGCCAGACATTAAAAAGCAATTGTAACTGATCTGTGCTTGGTGAAGTGTTCAAGAGACGAATGAAATCATTGCAAGTCTCACAGTGCCATCACATTTTTTTTGTTGGTTAACAAGCTGACAGGTAAAGCTAATTTATTACTTGTTTCCAAGCTGAAAGTGCTGTTTCCCAATTGCGAAAATGAAAAATACCTATTTTTCTCTCAAACTTTGCTTCTGTAACCAGGGAAATGAAATTTCCAAAACATGATAGAAGAATATATTTCAGGGCTGTTACGTGAAAATAATATACATTAAAGCAGCAAACCGACTCACTTCTAAAAGATTTTTATTCAGTTTTGTATACGTTTAGTATAAATGCACATAAATTTTGACTTATGTTCTTTTCTTTTATTTTTTTTATAAATAAAAATGGGAAAATTTGTCCGTTTGTACATAGAAAATAGGTTCATGGGGTCAGGCAGAGGTTAGGGCAAGCTGTGTTACCATTTTATATCTGATTCCTTTCTGAGGTTATTTTATTTTACTCCACGTTGTCTCGTTGATGTAACTCCTTGAACAAGAAAGGCCCAAAAAGAATTATACGAAAGAAGACAGTAACAGATAGGAGACGAAGATGTTTTGTTTTATTTTCCTTTATTTCCTGGGTTCAACAACCATTCAATGGGTGAGGGAGTTTTCCCTGAATATAATTGAAATGGTTGAATCCCCCAGTCAAGGTGTCTGAAAATACGTTTATCGTTTCTTGGTAAATGCGTATCTTCAGGTTATTATTTAAATTTCGTTATCTTCGGTAAACTTGCAAAGTTTAAAGAGAATAATGTCGCTTTTTAAATACTTTTACAGCATAAGAAATTAAGAAATAACATATACTATAATGGAACAAAATTTGTATCAAATAGTGTTATTGGTTTTTCAAGAACGAAAGTTTGCTCTGGTCAGTGTGAACAGAGTAAAGTTATCTAGGTGCATGTCATTTTCATAGGTTTATCTATGATTTCAGGAGGGTTTCCAAGCAGATTCTTGAAACGTTATATCCATTTCTCCGGTATAATTTTACTAATTTTACCAATATTATTTTTGTGGGGTTTTAATGCTTACTCTGTGAGTTAGCTTTAAAGTTTATGGTCTTTGATATTTATGGAAGCCTGTTTTTATTGATCATACGAGGTGCATACGATAAGTTTTCAGACTTTCTTCGTATGGGCATTTAATATTTTCGTAGACTCTTGAAAATTCAGTGTGTTATTGCTATACATCTTATGAGATCACTGACCAATTTTTATGATTTAAGCTTCAAATGAACAGCTACAACAGCAATTGGAATACATCCTACAAAAGCCAGATTGTCACAGCTGGTGAATTTCAAAAATGCAATCTGACACTTAAGAAGAACGATATGCAATAAAATTCTGTTTTAAACTTGGAAAAAATTCCACAGAAACGTATGGAATGCTTCAGACTGCTTTTGGAGCATCTTGCATGAATCGAGCATAAGTTTTTGAGTGGCATAAAAGATTCAAGGAAGGCAGGGAGTCTATGAGGGATGATGAGAGGTGTGGGAGGAGTCGACAACTCCATCCTTGTCACAGACTATTTGACGAAGATGGGCATCAAGACAGTTCCTCAGCCTCCCTATAGTCCAGATCTTGCTCCCAGTGACTTTTGCTTATTCTCTAAGCTCAGAGGCTGTCTTTATGAGACAATTGAGGAGATGAAAGAGGCTGTGACATTGGCACGCTCACACAAGAGGACTTCTATGGGGCCTTCAGGAAGTTGTTGGAACGGTACAACAAGTGCATGGCAGCCGGAGATTACTTTGAAGGGGACTAGAGTTTCATGTGTGTACTCTCAAATAGAGTGCCCATACGAAAAAGGACTGGAAACTTATCGTATGTACCTCGTATTTAAATTAGTAGCAATTTTCCTAGCTTCATTATTAATGTTTTTTCTTCCTAATAAATCGGTGCTTTTTTATGCTTTGTAACGTCATTCTCAAACAGTTATTGAATTTAGTAGCCTCAACGAAGACTTTTAGAGGTGTTTATTTTATTATTTTTTTTATTATCATTTTCAGCCTCTCTTTTATTCGTTCTAAACTTCACCGCTTTGACAATGATGAATATTTCTTTTGCAAAGCGTCAGTGGAATTTGCAAAATAATTTCCATTAGATTCATTTTGAGGAAGCTTTCAATCTTTTCAAGTAACAATCTCTATCATCATCATAATCAAGTCGTGCACAAAGTTCCTTGACTCTCTTTCTCTCTTCATCCGTCCCTTTGTTTATCGCTTCTGGCAGTTCCTCCTTGTGTAAGAGTCTATTTGAGAATGTCACTTATGAGTTCGTTCTTGCTTCTCCAGTGGTACCTATCAGGTCTTGTTTGTCTTACTTGGATGGTTTGTTTGATGGAAGGTAGGTGTCTTTTACAGCTGCTGGTTTGTGTGGTGCGACTCCCAGGATTTTTTTCAAGACAGCACGTAGCATTCTTGTTTAGCTCCCATTTAGCTTTTTCTCTAAGCGTTTTGTTAGTGTCACTTCTGACACCATGTAATATACTGTGGGTGAATATCAGGACGATAGAATTACGAACATTCTTGTGTCAAAAATTAGCTAAGCAGAGTAAATTATCAACTAAGTTTTGCTTCGATATGGTACGCAGATCTCAGTTCTGTGTGCCATATCGAAGCAAAACTTGGTAATTTACTCTGCTTATGTTCGTAATTCTATCGTCAGGAAAGGAGTATGTACTTTAGCTCGGACTGTCGTAGTACCAGCTGCCCCTCAGAGACCAGCCTAGCCTACTAATTTTCTTTTTATCGCTGTCGATTTCTTTCTTTCATCTACATAAGCTGTACCACTGTCTTTATTTTACTGAAATCACTAAATTCCATGCTGAATTAAAAGACGTCTGACTTGTAAGAATCCGGAACAACTCAGTAGTGGCGCTCGAGTGTTGGGCGTATACGTCTGGGAGGAACGCGGCAAGCTTAGATGGCGACGCGACGGCGAGCGTCCGAAGGTTCCCAATGTACTTACACGTCGTGCCGTCTTTTCTGTGTGTAGGCGTCTGACCGGGCATTTTCCAGTGTGCGGCTGGCTCCGTGTTGCAGCTGCGTTTGTGAAACGGAGAGCTAACGCTGTGACAACCGGATGGGACGACGAAACACAAGACCCCATGTTGCGTCGGATGCTTGACGAAATTGTGATGAGATCGTCACAAACTGATCCAGCACGTGGTGACTGGTGCGCGGATGATCAGGAAGTCACTGTGTGGGTGGATGCCAGCTCCCTGGCCACCGGAGTGGCTATTGAATATGACGGAGCCATCATTGAAGACGCAAGTTGGCTACGACCGGTGCACACAGATAAGCACATCAACCTGGCGGAGCTTGACGCAGTGTTGAGGGACATTAATCTGGCGCTGCACTGGAAGGCGAGTGTGATTCACCTGCGGACAGACTCGGCCTGCGTGCACCGGTGGATTTCTGACACCCTGTCCGGGAAAGCAAGGGTGCGGACTAAGGCGGCGTCGGAGATGTTAATAAGACGGCGACTGAGTACGCTCCAATAATTAGCGGCGGAGTATAGACTGACAATTAACGTGGCACTCGTTAAATCCCAGGCGAACCGAGCCGATCCACTCACTAGAGTGCCCCAACGATGGCTGGATGCACTTCGGAAAGAAGCGGAACCCATCGAGTCAGTATGCGCCGCATCTATGGGTGAGCTGGATCCCGCTCGCATTCGGACCATTCACCGATCTTGTGGGCACCCTGGCGTAAAGCGCACACTCTACTTCGTGAAACTGGTGAGTCCTGAGGTCTCTAAGGCAGCTGTTCGGGAGGTTGTTAAAGAATGCGAAGAGTGTCAGTCCATAGATCCAGCCCCGGTGAGTTGGAAGGCAGGCAGGCTGGACGTACGCGAGAACTGGAGGAGGGTTGGAATGGACGTGACTCACCTTGGAGGTTGTCATTACCTAACCTTAATCGACTGCGGTCCCAGTCGGTTTGCTATTTGGAGGCCGTTATCATGCCAAGATGCTCCCAGCATTGTTCGGCATTTGGAGACCGTATTTTGCGAGAGGGGAGCGCCTGTTGAGCTACTCACAGATAACGCCACGACCTTTAGCGGAGAGACGTTCTCTAGATTCGCCGAGCCCTGGGGCGTTCGGATGAGATTCCGATGCGCATACGTACCGGCTGGCAACGGGATTGTGGAGAGATCTCACCGCACAATAAAGCGCATTGCCGCAAGAACACGGTACTCAGTGATGGAGGCTGTATACTAGTACAATGTGACTCCCAAAGACGATGCGTCGGCGTCAACTGCACCAGCGAACATAAAATACTCATATACAGCCCGTATAAGAGGTGTTGATGTCACGTTACCACCGGAGGATGCCGGACCCAGCAGTTACAAGGTAGGGGATAGTGTTTGGGGGAAAATCCCTCATAGGCGATGTAAAACCCAGTTCGGAAAGGGGACAATTACGGGTGTGTACAGCCCCCATTCGGTCCTTGTTGACGGGACACCTCGCCACGTAAAGGATGTTCGTCCAGTGCGAGGAGCTGACGCCACTTATTGCAGCAGCGCTTCCTCTGAAGACAAAGCGCCGATGCTGTATTTACCGCGGAAGGATCCCGCAGCATCTGAAAGCGACCACAGCGACCGTGGTCAACGTGGGCTCGGAGACACGTCCGAGGACGAAGCAGCTGACTCAAAAGACCTGCTCCGCGCTGTACGTTGTGTGATTCCCAAATCAGGGAGGAGTGTGAAGGTAAACGTACCTGGGCATTCGAAGCGCGCACGAACGTGTCTGGCTTGTAGAGCGGAAACCGATATGGCTGCCTCGAGCATATTTGACGTGGGGAGATCTCGAACCAGTGAGAGGTAATTTGCACGTACGAAAATGATCTCACGAACATACAAATACGCACGGTAACGGCTGAACGGTCGGATTTGTTCTGAGTGCATTTGCCCGACAAACGTGTTACAACTCAAGGAAGGAAGGAAGGAAGGAAGGCGAGAACCGGAAGGAGAGAGAGAAAGACGGAAGGAAGGAGAACGAGGGAGAAAGCGAGAGAGAAGGAACAGCTAACGAGAGAGAGGGGGAGAAAGCGCTCGACTCAATACGCCCTGAAACTAACAACAGTGTCCTCTCTTGAATTGACAACAAGAATCAGTTTCCTGTTGCCTTTTACGCCCGCTCTGGACAACAAGAAGACGCTGTTCGGTTCATAACTTTATTGGGACCGATATTGTGTACGTGTGTGCGGACAGTTAGATATATGAGATTATATGTTGGTGTAGAGAATTAATTTTGTTTCTTTATGTCACGTTACTAAAAAGTTCTCATACAAGGAAGATAACTTATTTCTAACTATTGCATCTACACTCTTGAGTTTTTGTTTTATTCCAATTTATATCTATATAATCAAAGCTAAATAACAGAGTTTTGTTTTTATAATTTCCTTTTCTGTGGTGGATGTATTTGTTGCGGAGCCGATAAGCGCGTCGACTCCGCAAATAATTTAAGTGTAAAATGCGCGTAAAATGAGACACAGAAGGCGAGATAAGATACAACAAAAGTGACGATTTTATTGCCGGAATTACAAACGTGTATGTAAATGTCCGTGGCGGTTGTATGTAGTCTTCAGCTAGGATGGGTTACGTCGTTAGCTGGCATGGTTACGTTGTAGATGTTCGCAGCTGGACGTTCGACGAGAGTAGCTGGCGTAGGTCGAGTCGTGGAGATACAGCTGGATGTTTGATGCTGGTAAGCTGAGATTCGGTCGGGTCGTTGGATACCGTTGGACAGTTGCTAGCCGGGCAGCTGAGGTCGGTCGAGTCATTGCGGAAAGCCGAAGTCGGTCGCTGGTAAATCGATGTCCCGGTTTTGACATTTAGTTGGTATGGTCGAGTCGTGGTTGTTAGCTCGTAACAGCGAATCGTTACGTGAGCTAGTTGTTCCAATGCTAGGGTAGTCCGTAACAGCGAGTCGTTACGTGAACTAGGTGCTGCGTTGCTAGGGCAGTCCGTAACAGCGAGTCGTTACGTGGACTGCATTGCAGGAGCGTCGTGGTCGGTAGATCGAAATCCCAGTTTTGACAGTACGTTGGGTTAACCGGGGGGGGGTTGATCTGATTGCTAGCCCGTAACAGCGAGTCGTTACGTGGGCCTCCATGCTGCAATGCTAGTGTAGTCCGTAACAGCGAGTCGTTACGTGGACTAGATGCTGCGTTGCTGGGGCAGTCCGTAACAGCGAGTCGTTACGTGGACTAGATGCTGCGTTGCTGGGGCAGTCCGTAATAGCGAGTCGTTACGTGGACTGCACCGCCGGAGCGTCGTGGTCGGTAGTTATGGCTTTGTCGTGCCAGATAGCTGTGCGGGCGTATCGTTTACGAGAGCTATGGCTTTGTCGTGCTAGATAGCTGTGCGGGCGTATCGTTTACGAGAGCTATGGCTTTGTCATGCCAGATAGCTGTGCGGGCGTATCGTTTACGAGAGCTATGGCTTTGTCATGCCATAGAGCTTATGCGGGCGTATCGTTGTCGGGAGCTATGGCTTTGTCGTGCCATATAGCTGTGCGGACGTATCGAGGCGGTAGCTAAGGCTGTTTCGCGCCAAAGCTGTGCAGACGTATTGAGACGATAGCTAAGGCTTGCGCGCCAAAGCTCTGCACTTTCGACCGAACAGGCCGGGTGGCTGAGGCTAAGATTGGCGTTATCTTAGCGGTGCGCGGATGGTGGAGCGGTAGCTAAAGGCTAACCCCTGCCTTTAGCGCTGCGCAGCAAAACGGACGAGCGGAACCGAACGATGGTTAAGACCGGCTGGTCTTAGTGAGTCCTCTTCGTGTTTGCCTCCAGGCCGTCTATTTCGACTGATCATAAAATAACCACCAGAGGTGCACCGACCCGCAGAAGGTGACCTCTCATAGCCCTTAAAAAGGACCGTAAAAAAGTGGCCCCTGAGAGCGTCCGCGTAGACCTCTGTATTTATCGAAGCGTCCCACCAACGCACGAATATGGCACAAGGCCGTTTTTAAGGTGGGCCCGGTCGCAGGGCCGAAGCCCACACGCGTCCGGCAAGGCCAAAAATACCTTCGGCCCCGTCGGCATTCCCCTTTTTAGGGGCGCCTCAGGCGCCAGGCAATAAACCCAATCCCCCCGAAGGGGGTATAAGCCTGGGGGGATGGCCCCCTGAGGCTGGAGGAACTCTCCAGTGCCGAGGCACATCCGGCAGAACCGTCCAGAGATAAAACGGTCTACCGAATGCAACCCAAGAACTGGAGAGGAAAGGCCACACACAAACGCCCTAGAGCGTCCGCGGGGACCTCTGTATTTATCGTTGCGTCCCACCAACGCACGAATATGGCACAAGGCCGTTTTTAAGGTGGGCCCGGTCGCAGGGCCGAAGCCCACACGCGTCCGGCAAGGCCAAAAATACCTTCGGCCCCGTCGGCATTCCCCTTTTTGGGGCGCCTCAGGCGCCAGGCAATTAACCCCTCCCCGAAGGGGGTAGAAGCCTGGGGGGATGGCGCCCTGAGGCCGGAGGAACTCTCCAGTGCTGAGGCACACCCGGCAGAACCGTCCAGAGATAAAACGGCCTACCGAATGCAACCCAACAACTGGAGAGGAAAAAAAAGTCCGCGGGGACCTTTGAATTTTCGCTGCCTGAAGCCTTTTTATATGGAAGCAAGGGAACTCCACTTCTGTCGCGCCACGTGAATAGAAAGTTCTTCTACAAAAAATGGACGCAGAAAATAGGTATTTCTTTAGCCCGGTAAAGGCTAGCGAAAAGTATTACTTCCATTTTAATAGAATTATTTCTGGCAGAAATGTTTTGCAAATGTTGATAAATATTAATTTTTCCCTTTCTTAGCTGTAACGGCCGGTTAGAGTCGAAAAAGGGCTTCATCATTTCCGGCTGCGCCCGGATGTTATTTCTCTAGGGCGAAGGTGTAATCTGATATGTTTACGTTCGTAGGCCGGTCGCGGCATATTCTCCGAGCAGATCGTCGTAGTTGACCAGCTTGGTTTTGCTTCGTTTCTGTATTCTGCTTTCCATTAGTTGGTGCAAGTCTGTTTCTGACTTATTATCTGATGGTGGGATCTGGTATTCTCTGTCTAGTAATGGGAGAACTCATAGGGTTTCTTCGGGGATGATACGACTGCGTTTCTTTAGTCAGTCCCTACAATTCCGTCATAGTATAGTATTAGAGCTTGTCAACATTGTATTTGAAAGCGGTGCTACCTCAGCACTTATTGTCTCGCTCCACCTTTTCTTTATAGGGTCTCGTATTCGAACAGGATTCCCTGGTTTTAGCAATTCCAGTTCCCTTGTGCCCCCTATATCGAAATAGTTTTTATTTTGCCTTCGGTTATTTTCACTGAGGCTTACACCTATCTTGCTATTTTTTGTTAGCACCGGGAAATTATTTCTTAATTTTTTCCCCATCAGCATTTTGGTAGGCGATAATTCATGTTTACATGGAGTAGTTCTATGGATTAGTAATCCTAACGACGGGTCTTTGCTCTTCCTTAATATGTTTTTTTTATTGTTTTTAGTGGTTTTTTTCGTTAATCCATTTGGCTGTGGGTATAGCGGAGAAGATGTTGTTCTTTTGAAATCCTACGCCACTACGAATTATATGTATTCTGCTGGTGCAAAACATCGGCCATCTTCTTCAGTTACTCCAAACCAGCTGAAGCTATTTTGCATTGCTTTAATTATCGTTTTACTTGTTTCATTTGGTATCTGGTATGGATCTGTGTTATTTGAGTGGCTATCCACTATTATTTGGTAATTTTCGTTATTATGTCTACATAGATCTACTGCTACTTTTTGCCTTGGTCGTGTTGGTATTTGGTGGCTAATAAGAGGTTTCTTCGGTTGTGTATCTCTATAGATCATGCACAAGTTATAATCTCGTACTACTCTTTCAATATCTTTGCTTATACCCGGCAAAAAAAAAAAAAAGACAAAAACAAAAACGGATAATGTGACGGCAAATTAAAATAAAAGGATCCCCGGATGAGCAACCATTTAAACGCGTATGGGAACTGGTGCATTTAAATATTGTTATCATCAAACGGGAGTTTATTTTTTTGCACGTGTGAGGATGGGGCGGCCTGGCACTTGATCCCTCGTTGAATAAGTCCTTGTTCAGAGTCCTTTCTCGGGCATGTAGGAACTAGCATATTATGTGGGGGGGTTAATTTATGGCTAGACTGACCGCCGTTGGCAAGGGGTTTCCAAATTTCACACTATACACACACCCACCAAGGCCGCTAGTTCTTCCTCCCCTAGAACAATGGAAGATATGGACCTCTAGGTTTAGAAGTAATAATATTAATTACAGTAGTCGACAACTCCGGTTTCCCGCGTAATATTTTTTAAAGGAATTCTTATAGGAAAATTTAAACGAGGATAACATAAGGCGAATAGAAGCTGAAAAAAGAAACATGAAATAACAACTGGGTAGCAGATGATACAAATAACAACTTCAACACGTGGGAACATGAAAATATGTCAATCTTTTTACTACACACGCTGATACACAAATTCAACGCGTCGGCTATATTATTAACAGATAGTACTTAAACATAAACGTCTTTCTTCTTTTCTTTTCTTTCTTCTTTAGTCTTTCTTCGAATTGAGAGAGAGAGAGAGAGAGAGAGAGAGAGGGAGGGAGGGTGTACAATTGGGTATAGGGAGAAACAGTCTCAAAATTTACTTATCTTATTTCGATGGATCCCTGTAGAGAATATTTCCTCTTTTACGGGCTAATAGACTTTAGGTTATTTTTAGTTCTGGCTTGAAGGTATGGCTCCTTCTTATCCGAGATACTTTTCGTCTTCCTTTACCCGGAGTCTTGGCTTTAGATTCGTCCGCCGCGACCTCTGTCCAACAACTGATTTTCTTCTTCCCTACTTCTGCTGACGGAAGGAGCTCCCACTTCCGCCTTAGGGTTCTTGCCAATCATTTTGGCTTCTATCTTCTTCCTTCCCCTGGTCAGGCGATTCGGGTGAGGTCACAGAGTACAGATAGCCTGACCCACATTCTTTACTTTCTCTGACAGGCCATGAGGAACTGACCCATATTACTATCATGTCTTAACGGTCATTCTTTTGGGTGGCCTGCTAACTCAAACACGGAGGGGTAGGGGACATTCTTTATCTCTCCCCTCTCAGTGGGAGATCACGTGACAATACTCTGGCTCGGCGTTTACATTTCTCTTGACCTTGATGACCTACATGTATCTTCTCCAGGCTAATCGTTCGTAATTGCGTAGGTATTTTTAAAAATATGGCTACAATTGGTTTGTGGTCCGTTTCTAGTTGCACTGGTCTTCGATATATGTACTGATGGAAGCGTTCACAAGCAAAGTGTGTCGCCAGGGATTCTTTTTCTATCGGTGCATATCTACCTTTTGTCTCTGTTATCGCACTGGATGCATATGCGACAGGTAGCCAAAGGTCTCCATCTTGCTGCTCAAGTATTGCACCTAAACCTGTCTTGCTTGTGTCACAGGACATTTTTATGCGTAACACTAGATTGTAAAATTGAATCAGTGGTTGTAATAATAGCATCCTTTTTAATTCATTAAATTATTTCTCGTGTTTTGGGTCCCATATGAAGACAACATTAGATTTCTGTAGACTCCTTATGTGAAATGTCTGTTGAGAAAGATTTTCTTTGTATCAGGCAAGATATTTAACCATGCCTAGAAACCTTGCTACACCTTGTTATTTTGGTCTTTTAAATTCTACTATCGGCTTCACTTTGGCATTGCCCGGTTTCAACTCGTTTGCAGTGAGTCGGTCACCCGGAAATATTAATTCATCTTCGGCAATCTGGCATATTTTTCTGTTTAGAGTTACATTATTTGACTTGTAGATGTCAAGGACTTTCTTCACTTTAAGTAGGTGTGATTTTGTGTCACTTTCCCAAATCACAATGTCGTCCTTTGCGGTTTCCATGTTCTGGATACTCTCGAACATTTGCAGTATATAGTATTATGGTATATTTCAGGGGCTAATGATATTCCATATGGTCATCTTTGGTAGTTATATCTGCCTTACGATGCGATAAATGTGCATAGTTCGCAACTTTCTTTGTCTGTTTGAAGCTGCCAGAATCCTTTTGAATAATCCAACTAATATTTTTTACTCCTGACATTTTTGCCATTGCCTGCTTACATATTGGTAGTTTAAAATGCTCTCGGAGGATTGCTTTCACCAGGTTTCCTGGATTCATGCAGATCCTTAGCTTTCCGTTTGATTTGTGCACAATATGCATGGCATTTAATCATTCTGTCGACTGAGTTACTTTTTGAATAATTCCTCCATTCTATCAAGTTCCATTTTGATTCGTTGTACATGGCGAATGGCATTTTCCTATATAACAGGTACTGCGTCTTATGCAAGTTTGATGTGTACTCGTCCCGGCAGACATCCTATTTCTTTAAACAATTCTCCATTGGCAGATGAAATGTTTTTGTCCATGTTTTGGTTTATGTTCCCTTGCTTAATTAGGTTTAGTTTATTGCACGAGTCTTTACGTTTCTGGGAGTTATGATAAAACAGAATTCGTGTAACAAACCTTTTCTTTCGATAGTAATATCCGCTTTTTCCGTAACTGGTACTTTATTGCCTGTATATGATGTTAGCTGTATTTTTGTTGGTTTTATCTCCGGTTTTCTTTTTATTCATTTATTTTATTTATTTTATTTATTTATTTTTTTTTTTTGTAAAATTACATTGGTAAAATGTTTACGTCTCTACTCATGTCAAGTTTCAATGGGACTGTTAGATCTTGTAGTTTTAGATTTGTTGTACACTGTGTGTCATTAGTAGTAGTTGTCACTTGTCCTTCTTCCACTCTGTCGACCACAAAGTGCGTGTTGGAGTCGTCTTCTTCCAAACAGTTTCGTCGCACGGCTTTTGACTCGCTTAGACAGTGGACTTTCTTCTTCTGCATATCTGTCGCTTAGCAGGACATGTTCTATCTGGGTGTTGATTGCCGCACTTCTGCATTCTTTTTTTTTTTCTCGACGCACGTGCTTTTTTATTTCTCGGTCTTCACTATAGTTGTTCTTGTACATTAGGGTAGGTCGATTTTTGAACTGTAAAAAGAATAATGCGGTGAAAGTTTCAAAATAACATCAGAAATTACCCCACGAAATATCTTTTTCCAAAATTTTGTATTTTTTTGCGAAATCGTATTTAAAGACATAATATTTTGTGATTTTAGTCGTGATATCGGTGACGCTGGAAACCTGTATCCATAAAATTAAAACTGAGACTAAAGGAAAATTAAATAATAAAATTTATTAAATAATTGATATTTTTAAGTTTATTATCCATTTTCATATTATATTTAATTAAATGACCCAAAACAAAAATAAAATACATTAAAATGTATAGTTTAAAATACAAATAACGACTTACTAAACATCGTATCATTTACTGGATATTTTTTCGGCTTTCACCGGTGGTAAATATCTCTCTTGAGTACTTTGGTTTGTTTATGTTTTTACCCTTATAGTAAAGTAAAGTTAGCGACCATAGTCGAGGGTGACCCGAAGGCTCCCTTTTCGATAGCTACTACACCAAGGTGTAGGGGAGGGCGCTACTCCATTCCCAGGATTGCTCCACTTTACCCTTGAACCGTACCTTATAATGCTGAGTGTTAAGCAAGGTGGTATCAAGTACCATTTTTAAAGTCTTTGGTATGACTCGACCTGGGATTGAACCCATGTCTCCCGAACGCAAATATATATATTTCGCAAAGTAGACATACTATTAAAATATTTAAGCATTTTATAATTATTGTGATTTATTTATATTTTAAAATTTAGTGTTTTTTTTTAAGTGAAAAGTCGGTTTACGAGTTAATTTTGGAACTAAACAGTACAATACTGTTGTTTGGTAAGTAAACATTATTACTTTTTTTTAATGAATTTCGAAATTTATTTACAATTTTTTAAAAACATCTTCGTGTATATTCAGACAATATATATATATATATATATATTCTTTTTACAGATATTTTGATTAAAAAATGACTGGAAAAAACACTGGAGTTTCCACTCGAAGTAAAGGTGCAATTAAATTTTCAGGTTTACCATCACCATTGGATAAAACTGAGCCACGAAGTTGTCAACAAATAATTCAATACAGCTATTTTTTAATGAACACTTATCCCCACCTTTCTTGTTTAGGTATTTCTAAATTAATAGCAAAGGACGTGATAGATATTAGGAAGGCTGTCAACCCTCGTTTGCCTTTGTTAAAGGAAATTAGTGTTGTCAACAAGGTGAAAAGTCTATGCTTTCAGAAGGCAAAGCAAATAAGTAGGAAACATCTACCTGCTGCCCAAACAAAATTCTGGAAGGAAAAGTTGGACACATTTTTTGATATATCATCATGTTCGTGCAACCTGCCAATTTTAAGTTGTGACAATATTAATGTCAAATGCACCAAAGAAAATTGCCAGACTAAGCACATCATCTGCACTTGTCCTCGTACAAAAAAGCCGACAAAAATGTATGAAGAAATCCCCACCAATAGCTTCAACATTAGATGTTCAGGGTGATTCTTCCCATTCTTACTCATCTTCTCCAAGTGATAAAACAGAGGATTATAAACAGCTAGATAGTCCTCTCCAAGTGCCTTATAACCTCACAAAAATTCCAAGGTATGCTCTTGAGTTAATTAGGGGTGACATATTTTCTCATCTTGGAGCCAGCTTTGCCCATGCCTTGCTCTTGTTTTTGAGGGCTATTGGCCTTTTTATCCCTAATATAGATATAAAGAATATCTATATGGATAAATGTAAAATAGAGCAAAGGCTAAAGTGAAAACAAATGCCTATGAAAAGCATAATGAAAATGTGGAGAATCTTCTTTGTATAGGAGTTGATGGGAGGAAAACGACACACTACACTACAAGGAATCAGTGGAGGAAAATGGAAGTAAAATTCTGAAAAAAGCCAAAGGACCTAATGCCACTTGACAATCATAAAGGAGACACCAAATGAGAGTATATATTTGACTCACAGGGTTCTTCCTGATATTGGTGCAACTGGTACACTATTAAGGCTGTCCTTGTTGACAACACGAATGCAAATACAGGCTGTGAAGGTGGACTTGTTACACTTTTAGAAAAAAAAATCTTCACACAATTGGTTGCTCCTTACATCAAAATGAACTTCCATTTAGAGCTCTATTCAAACATTCAGATGGCACCACAAAAAAAGCCACATTACATTCAATGGTCCATTGGGTAAATTATGTGCAAATGATTGCCATAATTCACCCCAAAAATCTTTTTCAGCTGTTGAGAATCCCCTGGAGTTTCATTTTGGAATGAAAGATATGGATAGCCTTAGTAGTGACCAAAGACTACTCTATGAATATACAGTTGGTATTTCAAGAGGTAAGGTGGACCCTAGATTTGCATCGTGGAAAATAGGTCCATTAAACCAGGCAAGGTGGTTAACTTTGGCCATCAGGCTCATGTGCCTATGGACTCGTGGGGCATATCCGCAGAATCTTTCGACCAAACTATATAGTTTGATAAATTTTATTGTGAATGTTTATGCTATTTGTTGGTTTGATATAAAAAAAGTAACAAGTTCCATCACCAGCAAATTTATATTTACAATATGATTGACAGGATACGAAAGAAACCAATTGAGGTTCAAAGGATTACATTAAAAAACCTCCAGTATAATGCCTTGGTGTTACTTCTGGAGAATGTTTTATTTTCAATGGTGAAATTTGATGAACCTGAAGTGAGAGAAGAGGGTATAAAAAGAATTTGGGCCATTAGGTACGTTTATATTAATTCATACAAAACTGGTTGAAGTACTTGTGCCAATTTATTGAAACATTTTAAAGATTACATCTGATTTCACCAAATATTATTAAAGCAGAACAAATTGCATTCAAAAATTAAACTCAAATTATTTTTTATATTCTTTCAGAAGAGGGAAGCCAGTCAAGAAAAAATTTTTAAAGATCCCAATGATCAACTTTAAAGCTGTGCACTGGACTGATTTAATTGATTTGTCAGTAAATGGAGTCTGTGAGCCACCACTCACACCTGACTTTTCTGACAATGAATTACAGAATTCATTGTTAACTGGTGAAAAGATTAACTTGCCAGATTTTCCTTCACATTCCCAAGGTGTGGAACGAGCAGTTAAGTTAGTAACGGAGGCTTCTCAATCCGTGTATGGCTTTGAAGCAAGACACCAGCACATACTTGCAAAAGTTTTGTGTCTACAATTGAGACCAGCATTTTCATCTAAGGGCTCATATATGGAACTATTTGATTCCATATATTAAAAATTATTAAACAATTATTTGTTTTTCCATATTTGTTTATTTGTTGTATTTCAATTCATATCAGGAAAAAATTTTTTTTTCAATATATTCGAATATTACAGCTTGAATAATAGCATTTTAGATTCGACACAGGTAAAGCAGGGTGAGGTAGGGGTTCAATTTTCAATTTGAAGTTTTGTTACAATTTATTTATCATATTTCCATAAAATAAAATAAGATTTCCTAATTTAAATACTGAAATTGTTTGGTTTTTACATCAATATTTAGGCCAAATCTGGCAAAATCAAGGACTTTTCAGTACGTGTTTATTCAAAATCTTTCATGCCAAATTAGCAAAAAACCGTTGAAGATTCAGATCTAATTTTTGGTATGAGTATTTAATAGGTACATACACAACTTTAAGTGCATTATTCTTTTTGATATTTAAAAAAAAGTGAAAAATCAACCTACCCTACCCTATTTACCAACCCCTCCGCTCGGGCAGGATATGACACAAGGTCAATTTTTAAGCGGAGTTTAACAGGTTTTAATTCAGTTTTTCTTCTCCTAGACTAGTTGCCTAACCAAGGCTGAAGAACCTAGTCTGTCCTACTATTTACCCATATTTACCTACCCTATTGTACACATTCTTTTACGGTGAGTGTGCAAGTTTTTGTGATTTCGTCATTTTTACAGTCTCATTAAAGTGTTCAAGCCCGGGTCGGACTTGCTTGGTCTCTCAATTTCGCCTTTATTTGTTAACTCCATTCACTCGGTATTATACGGTCGCGTATCAAGCGGTCTTTTAGGTGATCAAAGTCGCATCTTTCGGCCGTTGTGGTGATGTTTATTAAGAAAGAAAGGCATTTTCTCCTTCTTTCTGTTCTCTATTATTGAAGACATAACGTTCGTGGGCTAAGTCTTTTTGCCCTCAACAAATTTGTGAATTTGTGAACTAAAGCATTGTAATTATTTTTTTCCGTCGCTGTGAAAGTAAATGCGTTGTATTCTTCAGCGGCCTTTTCTCCTTTTCTTTTTGTGTAGAAATAGTGAAAATTTTACGTTGTCGGGTTTAGTCTTTTTTTTTTTTTTTTTGATGCCACGAGGTACAGTTCAAATTTCTGGAACCAGGTCGTAAAGTTTTCTTCCCCGTTACCAGTCGAGATCATTTGCGTTGGTGAGTGTAAAAGATCCAGGCTCGTTCTTCACTTCTGACATCATGTGTGGCGATTTAGGAATTAACAGTAAAACTCCCAACCGGATATTGACTCGTCGGCTGCCAGATACAAAATGTATAAATGCGTCGCCACGCATAAGGCTCCACGCATCCATCCGGTTAAAATCAGAAAAAAGAAAAATAATAAAATGTAAAGTAGCCAATGAGAAGCGGTCGCGCCAAAATTAGAAGAATTTTGGAGTAGCGAATTTGGAGCCGGTGAAGAGAGATAAATACTCAGGTTTTCTGTGAACCGACTCTCTTTTTCGGGTAGTGACGTCGAACCGACAACACCGATTTTACTGTCGGGTGTTTTGGACACCACGCTATGTTTTGGGACGTAGCGTTGGTTAGTCCATTCACCAAGTAAATAAAGGAAAGTATGAAAAAAATGTTTTCGTCTCCTATCTGTTCTTATCTTTTCTTTTTGTATATTTCTTATGGACCTTCTTTGGGCAAGGCATTGCGCCAGCCAGTCAACGTGGGGTAAAATAATATAACCAAAATATGGAGTCAGATATCTTACGGCAACACAGCCTTGCCCTTAGCCACTGACCTTCATAAAAACTTCAAACCCCACACATGTAATATATCGGGTGAATATCAAGACAAAGATGATGCTGTTCGGTCTATGACTTTATCGAGACCGATATTGTGTACGTGGGTGCGGACCGTCAGATATATGAGAGAATAGGTGGTGTGAATAATCATTTCTGTTTCTTGATGCCACGTTACTAAAGAGTTCTTATAGGAGGGAGATAACTTATTTCTAACTTTTACACATGTAGTGCAATCACACAGTAGTACTCACATAGCCACAACAGGGAAAAAATCCTGTTTTAGAGAGATCAGATTTCTAAATGATGCAACAGGGATTATAGTTGGGTTGGATATCTGCAAGAAGCACTAGATCATCTGTGTAGTCTGCATTTGTCATAGTTTCTACGTGATATCGTCTACTTCTTGACTTTTTTTTATTGGTGTGAAACCATTTTGTTTTATTAGATCCATTGACATTTGTAGTTCGTAATCTAGGCAGATTATAAATAGATATAGTGCTAATGTTTCTCCTTGCCAGAATCCAGTGACAATATCAAAGAAGTCAGTTTTACCATCAGATGAGTAAACCGTTGCTTTTGTTTTTGCAAAGCGCCCTTATAGTGTAACAGTTTCTTTAGGGAGACCATATGCTAGTTGTATTTAGTAATATTTCCTCAATTTTTCCTGAAATGCATTGGAAAAATCTACGAACAACAGTGTTGCCTCAAGATTTTTACACGTACTCCTTTGATAATTCGATGAATGTTCAGAATCCGTTAAGTAGTGGATTGATTTCTTTGAAAGTTGTTCTGGTTATTCCAAAGAATTTTCTCGATTTCAAATCTGATACAATCGAGAAGCAGGGCATTAAAAACCTTCGCAGCTATAGCTGTAAGAGTAATATTTCTGCAGTTCTTAGTGATTCAGAGGTAACCTTTCTTAGAGAAGATGAACCTCTATTGTATTTTCTTTATTTACAGCATTGCATTATCAAAAGAATGTGTCAGCAAATTTTTTCCATACTTCTTGAGATATTTCGTCGAAGTCTGCAGCTTTTCTACTTTTCATTTTTTTCAGTACTGTGTCACGTTCTTCCTCCGTAAAATGCCCAAGTTTGATGTCTTGTTGGCAATTAATAATTTTTTCTGTAGGTTTATTTGAAATTGCATGAGGCTTTCCAAACAGATTCTTGAAATATTCTTTCCGCTTCTGAAGTCTTTCTTCTTGGCTACCAGCTTTTTGTTTTGCTCTCAAAGTGCTTTTTCCACTTATTTCATTTATTATTAATAGTGGTTGTCTATCTTCGTTTTTAATTTTATTGATTTGGCTTTGAATATATTCTAGTTGTTTTTTTGGTCTGTGACAAGGTAGAGCTCTCTAACGTATAAGAGTTACCTCCCTTGCATTAATCCTGCATCATATCATTCGTTGCTCAATAAAGATTCAAATAAGAACCTATCTCGCGCTTTCCTCGTTTCTACCCAACACATACATAATATCACATGGTGGCAGCGGTAAAGAAAAAACAAACAACAAAAGACAACAACCCTAAGAAGAAGGAATATTGGATATAAATCTAAAAAAAAGTGAGTACAACACGATAAATTTTTATTAAAAAAAAAAAAAAAGAAATGGCAACTTCAAATATTTCATTACCAATGTTAGACTGGACAAATGAAAACAAACATGAAGCCTTCAGCGAATGGATTGACTTTATGTCATCCTACTTCGTAATTCACAACGTGGAGGAAAAATTGAAACATAGCTACATATTGATAAGCATGGGACCAAAGGGTCGCGAAGTTATTAAAAATGCTCAACTCACGACCGAGCAAAAAGAAAATTCAAAAAATGTATTCAAAGTTTTTGAAACACAAATGATTCAAAAACCAAATAAATGGGTTGAACGTTTGGAGTTCACTTCATTTGAACAGAATGACGAAACAATTGACGAATACTTAGTCAGACTGCAAACGAAAGCAGATAGATGTGAGTTCGGTACCAACAAGGACGAAAGACTCCTAGAACAAATTATAAAAGGACTAAAATGTTCAGACGAAAGGAGAAATTTAATAAGCAAACCTAACCTCACACTAGAGATAGCTATCGAAAACATAAGAGCATACGAAGCTACAACCAAAAATAATATGCGCTATAAGGACGCAAGCGAAATGAAAGCGGGAGTATACCATGAGATAGAAATGAGAAGGACCAAACCGTGCACAAGATGTGGAAGAAATCACGGAAAAAGAAAAAAAGACTGCTATGCCTTCAACAAAGAATGTAAAAGATGCCGTGGACTACATCATTTTGAAAACTACTGCCTCACAAAAATGTATATGTGACAAAATAGCAAATACAGTCCAAATAAAATGAGACATAGAAACAGAAGTCAAAGCCCACACAACAGACACAGAAAGCAGAATATCGCTAGGAGAAATGTGAATGCCACTTATAAAGTAGAAAATGAATATAAAGAGGATGATTTATGCCTATACACCATAAATAAAGAGAATGGTGACAACAGAGAAGAGATATTCGCCAATATAGACTGCGAAGATGCAGAAAAAAGAGAATATAAAATAAAAATGAAAGTGGACACTGGGGCAAACGGAAATATAATACCGTACAGGATTTATAAAAAAAATGTACCCCCAAAACAACTATGGCAGCATAGAAATATCGAGCAACGTAAAAAGGGAGATAACCACTCTATGGGCAGTAAACGGTACCAAAATAGAACAATATGGTTCCATAATACTGAAAATTAAACATAAAAATTCACCTACTATAAAGGCAAAATTCTTTATATGTGAAAATGAAACAGCAATATTGGGTTTAAGACCATCTATACAGCTGGGATTGGTGCAGATCAATTGTAGTATAACAACAGTTGATACAAAAAGAGAAATAAAAAATATAGAAGACCTGGCAAATGAATACCCGAACAGATTTCAAGGTATTGGAAGCTTCCCAGGGAAACAAAAAATACACATTGTTGATAATGCAACACCAGTCTTCCAACCTCCAAGAAAATACCCTGTTCACATAAGAGAAGAATTAAAGAGAGAACTTGAAAAAATGGAAGACATTGGTGCGATAAAGAAGGTAAATGAACCAACAGACTGGGTGAATGCAAATGCATGTAGCAGGAAGAAAAATGGTGCATTACGAATATGCTTAGACCCGAAACCACTGAACAAATGCATCAAAAGAACACACCACAAAACCCCAACTCTGGAAGAAATTTCCCATAAACTAGCAGGTGCTAAACATTTCACAAAACTAGATGCAAAACATGGATACTGGGCTATACATCTAGATGAAGAATCGAGTCTGCTCACATGTTCTAATACTCCGTTTGGTAGATACAGATATTTAAGATGTCCGTTTGGTCTAAAGATGTCACAGGACATATACCAACAAAAAATGGATCAAATCCTGGAAGATTGTGCCGGAGCCATCGGAATATCTGATGATGTCTGCATATACGGCAAAACAATTGAAGAGCATGATAGAAGATTGAGAAAGACAATGGATACAGCCCGAAAGTATGGACTTGTTTTTAATAAAGAAAAATGCAAAATAAGACAAAAACAGATGAAATTCTATGGTCTTATTTGGGATGAAAATGGTTCACACCCAGACCCAGAAAAATGTGACAAAATTAAATCAAAGCCGATACCCGCCAACCGAGAAGAACTACAACAGTTCTTAGGTATGATCCAATACCTTAAGCCCTTTCATACCAAAACTCAGTTCCAAAACAGCCCCACTGAGGTCATTACTCAAGAAGGACACTGAATACCAATGGAACGAAACCGTAAATATAGCTTTCAAAAATTTGAAAGACCATATCCATGAAAATATGTGTCTAGCCTATTTCAAGCCAAATGCAAAAACAACGATTCAGGTAGATGTAAGCATGTCAGGACTAGGTGCAACGTTAATCAACGATAACAAAATTGTTGCGTTCGCCAGTAAAAGATTGACTGACACTGAATCACGATATGCAAATATTGAAAGAGAGCTACTAGCAGTGGTATTTGGTTGTGAAAGATTTCATACATATGTATATGGAAAAGAATTCCAAATAGAATCAGATCACAAACCACTAGAAAATATACAAAATAAAAACATTGCACAAGCACCCCCAAGACTACAACCATATGATGCTCAGATCTTATACAAACCAGGTAAAGAGATGAGAATACCAGATTATTTGTCGAGAACACAGCCAACACAAGGTGAGGGAATTGAACTTGACCTAACAATACATACTGTTGACATAACAGTACAGAAACAAGTAGAACTACAAATGTACTGAACCGCGTAGCTACATCGTCAAAATGCACAGCGATGGAAAACTCTTAAGACGTAACAGAAGACACTTACAAGAGATATTTAGTCCACTAAGAAGAGTAACTTTCAATCTACCAGCCCAGAGGACTAGTCAGGATGAGCCAAAATCACCATCCAACAGAGCAATGACCCCACAGAAATAGATAACACCAATACAATAACACAACACTCCCAGCCCATACAACAGCAGACACAACCCGACAAAATATAAGAGCAACCACCAACACCAACAAACCGGCCTGTGAGAATAAGAAACCCCCCAGCAAAATATAAGGACTTCATTATATATAAATAAATAAAAATAAAATTAAAAAAAAAAAAGCTTTATTTGACAAGAGAGATGTGACAAGGTAGAGCTCTCTAACGTATAAGAGTTGCCTCCCTTGCATTAATCCTGCATCATATCATTCGTCGCTCAATAAAGATTCAAGTAAGAACCTATCTCGTGCGTTCCTCGTTTCTACCCAACACATACATAATATCACAGGTCTGTGTTAGTTCGCTTCAGGATTTCTTAAGTTTTTGCCCATTGGCGTTTGTTTGATTTCTTTTATTAAGTAAGAATACTTTTTTCGTGTTATCACATTTTTCTAATTGCTATTGACTCCCATGGAACTCTACATTTCACTATTGGTTTGGTTGGTATGCACATGGCTACTGCTTGTATGAGGATTTAGCAAAGTTTTCATATTCATCATTCAGAGTATGTTTTTCATACGTCTCTTGAAGAGTATCAAACTTGTTTCTAATAGTTACTGAATATGTATTCATATATTATGTTGGTGGTTGCTCTTATATGTTGGTAAGTGAGGACCAGATAGGTCCTGAAACTTTACCTGTTTGTTTCTTATATCTGCATTGACTAAAGCAAATCTTTGCTGAGATGATTTTGTAATTGGAAGATACTCTGGCAAAAGAGGAGTATGCCACACAGTTCAAAGTAGTGTTTATCCACTTCTTTTTTATAAACATATAATCTAGCCCCCAGCTATGGGTTAAATAGTATCCCTGCTGTTCTTCTACAAAGATGGCTGTGGCATTAGATAACCCCTAAAGAATGATATGCCATTAAACAAAGAAGCCAGACCAATCCGTAAAATCTAGCAGTGCTAGATCTGAAAACCAAAATTTGGTTGTGTATTTATTTGATATAACTTTTTGCTTATCTATGAACTTTATCAGACAATGATTTAGAGGAAAAAATTATTTTAGGAAAGAATACTGAAAAAACAAATAATTAATTTTAAAATTCCACTTGATTTGACATATGTGATTGACATAAACTTATCCCCAAAATTTATTAATTATACTTTTATGATTATATAGTCAAAAGTTGTCTAATTATTCTTTATGATTATATAGTCAAAAGTTAACAATATTTTACTTCTCACACAAAAGTGAAATCTTCAAATCTTTAAATAAAATTGTAAGCAATTTTGGACATTTTTTGTTTCTCCTTTTAAAGATGCATACTGATTAGTATTCTCAGTTCAGTTACCATGACAACTTTGTGGATGGTTTAATTGTTCTAATATTTTCCCTAAAAATGAAATATTTTCAAAATTATTATCTGATAAAGAGCATTGATAAAATAAAGAGCACAATGTTATATTAAATAAATACACCACCAAATTTTGATTTTCATATCATAATTTCTTATTGTTTCATTCATATATATATATATATAGAGAGAGAGAGAGATGGTATAATTTTTATACACATAAATTAGACCAGATATTTTCATTATCAGATTTTAAGTGTGCTTCAGAGAAGCAAAGCTCTTATCTCATAAAACCTGTAATGATTGTCAACAAACATATCTGATCACTTAACAATAATTTTGTTCTTAATGTTATTATTATATATATGTATGCATATGCACCTGGGAAAAAAAAATGAGGCAATCTTTTTTTTTATAAAAAATTTCCAGTTATATTTACCCTAATAAATATTTGTTGCATATTCAACAATGATATGCTACTGCGTATGTAGTAATTGTATGCAGACTTAGTATAAAATAACTTTTCCCTCTTTTTTCTTCAGAAAAACAGGAAGTGAATCTTAGAGATGAGGAACCTTTTTATGTTTCAAGGCCACATTGAAATTTATTTTCTACTTATTAACTCAACACAACAAATTTTTAATGTTTTCAAAAAAATCCAAAGCTTAAATCTTTAGTCAACAACTTTTGATTTAATTGATATAGGCATTTTACTAGCATTTTTTAGATTGCTTTTTGTGAGAAAGCATTACAGTACCAGGTACACAATTTTAACAGTGAAAAGCCACACATAATAGTTTAGCAGACTGCATTTGGTCTTAAGGCTACTGGTTACTGGTCAAGCTATTAGAGAGTGTGCTGCATCAATATTGTTTCATTCGTTGATTACTTCCTATTGCTGGTCAGCATTCCAAAATTTTCTCCAGACAAGTTTGACATCAATATATACCTATATATTCTTCAACAACATCAACTGCCATTTAAGATGCTATGTTTACAGACCAAGAAAGTTACAACCACCACACTGTCACCACATCGAACGAAATAGAATAAGAACAAAAAACTATTACATTTTGTCTCACCAACCAAATGCTTCCATAAACCTGAGCGTACATAATCACTCCAAAGGAAAATTCCATATCTACATAGTACATTTAATTTATATTAGTGTAATTTAGTTTGCTATTATTCATTAAGATAAACAGAAATTGCCCCAAATTTAATAAAAGGTGATTGTTTCATTTTTTTCTCCCAGGAGTGTATAACATAAAAAATTCTATGAGAGAGTGTGAACAATTTTTATAGGCATAACACTCACCATTAGAGGAAAGGGAGTTTATTATAGCTTGAAATTAATTCCCTGGATTTAAAAAAAAATAGAATAGAATAAAACCGTGAAGAAGTTGCTGTACTTTATACTATTTGGACTTGTAAGAGAGTATAATACATACATAATCCCTTCCTTTTGATAAGTCCAGGTGTAAAAGACCCGATTGAGTCCCATCCTCACCACCCCATCCCTCTTTCATTGAATTATACCAAGAAGTTGTGCTGTAGTAAATATTTCCTAATCTTACTTATAGAATTGTATTAGACAACCTATGAATGTGTGTTAGGTTCACCTATCAATGTAGTTCATGATGATATCCATCATAATATTGTTGCTTTTATTTAAGAGTTCATTGGTTGGTTTGTTTTATTGCTTGTTCAATCATTTAATGCTGAAGTCAGTATTTTTTCAAGCAATTATGTGGTTTCAAATTACTAATAATTTGAATCATTTGTAAACATTTATAGCTTCAAGTAACTGTTTTTAATTCTCATAATTTAGACATAATTATATTGTTTCATAGAGGCCTGTGCCTGCGGCTGCTCGTTCCAAACTATGCAGTAGTGTTTCGGCTTGGTCGGGTGTATTTGCCAGTATCGCTATGTCATCAGCGTAGTCGGCGTCGGTAATTGTTTTTGCGGGGTACCTTCTGCTTCTTTTCTTAGTCAGCTTGAAGCCATTCTCTCTGATTTTGTCAATCGATGTTCTAAGTACATAGTCTAGACAAATGATAAAGAGGTACGGAGCCAGCGTGTCCCGTTGTAGTACTCCTGCTACAATGTCGAAGTATTCTGTGTCTCCATCTGGTGATCGTACTTTTACTTAGGTGTTTCTCTAGAGAATTGTTATTGCTGCTACGGTTTCTTTAGGTATGCCGTACGCTAGTAGGATTTGTTCCATCTTTCCTCTGTGAATGGAATCGAAGGCCTTGGTAAAGTCGACAAATATTAATGTCGCTTGTAGGTTTTTTGCCCGTACACCTTCAAGGATTCTATGGATGGTTAATATTTGTGAGGTCGTGGATCTATTTCTTCTGAAGCCATTTTGGTTTTTAAGAAGCTAGACGGCAATTACACAAGAATGCTGCGTGCAATCTTGAACAAGTCCTGGCGGCAACACCCCACAAGACACCACTGCCTCCTATCACGAAAACTATTCAAGTTAGACGAACCAGACATGCAGGACACTGCTGGAGAAGCAGGGATGAACTCATAAGAGATGTACTCTTATGGATCCCCACACATGGCCGTGCAAAAGCAGGACGACCAGCGCGAACATACATTCAGCGGCTATGTGAGGATATGGGATGTTGTCCTGAAGACCTGCCTGGGGCGATGAACGATAGGGAGGAGTGGCGAGAGAGGGTCAGGGATATCCGTGCTACCTGCGCGACATGATGATGATGATGATGATATTGTTTCAAATAACTGTTCCTATTTGATAAAAATCATCTGTTGTACAGTTGTATGGTTTTAAGGAGTTATGTCTAATGCTAATAATTTTGAAACAGGACTATTTGATTCATAGATGGGTCCCATACAGATAGTACCACCCCCAAGGTTGAGTGGACATGGGAATAATGGTAATAAAGGGATATATCACACTCTCCAGAATTTAAAAACAGAAAGCAATTTAATGTCATACTTTTGCGGGAATTTTATCCTTTTGCAGGAAATGCAGTTGGTATGTTCTAGGTCCCACAAGAAAGGTTACATCTATTTAGAAAGGTATAAAAGATTCTAATTTGTGTTTCATGCTTATTTCTATCATACTGAGAAATTGGATGATTAAAAAATAATGTTCAGAGCAAATGCAGACCCCATAAAATTATCATTTCAATTAAAATTGTACAGAAAATGCCTTTATTTACTAACAGCATTTTAAGTGCATTTTTCTATTAAAATTGTAAAAAACTTGTTTGGGTCCCACCTTAACACCCCAATGGTTTCCATCTGATGGGTGTGAAAAAAAAGCAAAATAACAGAATCTTTTGTCTTATCAGAATATTTAACACAATTCATAAAATAATCATCAAAATTGTTAAGAAAAATGCCATATATTTTTTATATCACTATTTGACTTTGGTAAACTACATAGAATCATCTGAAATGAAACCTAACTTATAGTTCTCTCCTTTGATCATTTAGAAATGGGGATTAGGATATTCACTGCTGTGAGATATTTGAGGTTTTTCAGTTTTTTATTGTAACAAATACTCTTAGTAACCTGTAGGTACAAATTTTTAATTCACAACAAAAACTGTCAAATAAACATCTGTGTGATCCTATAAAAGATGATTTTATCAGATAGTGGTATACATATGATATTCTAAATAGTTATCTATATTGAATTAAATATTACTAATGAGGTTTATTGGTAGTTCTGAAAGCAGGAAATGTAAAATAATAAATTAGAATAATTGATTAGTAATTTCTGAACAATAAACAAAAATGATTCAAATAGAGAAATCTCATAAATGTCACTTAAATCAAAGAATATTTCTCTAAAATACTCCATGAAAATTTTCATAGAATATTAATTTCCTAAGATAATATAAAAAATACAATTGTGAAATTTCTTTTTACTATGTAGATCTATTTTTTATAGTACAGTTCCCATTTATAACCATTCATAGTACACTTTTAATTGACAATACCTATGGATTTTTGACATTTGACTGTTCATCTTATTATGTTTGGGATCTAAGTCTTGAACTCTTACCCAGGATATATGGGTACTTCAGTTAATATGTCTATAATTCTTGAATTTCTTGCCTACTTTTTCATAAAACTTTCACAGGCATACATATGTAGATATTTTATACATTTATTCATATGAATTTTTTAATTGTTTTTTGCATAATTTTGCATAGATTTATTTTATGTCCTTTCTACTGTATAAAACAAATGCTGTTTTTATGTAAATTTATCCAATGGCTATATCAAAAGTCTTTTTAAAATAAACATATATACTATATTGAGATTGTGTTTCCATTTAACCCCCAGAAAAATGTTTATAAACAAATGACAAAGGTGTAAAAATAAATGTTAGGTTTATAGTAAAAGTTTCTAGTACAACATAAGATAACTTAAAAAAAACTTCTAAATTCATGACTATTTATTCTTATAATTTATTATTGTTGTTATAAATATTACTATTATTACTATTATGATTTATCATTCATTATTATTATTTATTATCAGTATTAATTATTTATGGATGATAGAGATGAGTGGCAAGAGAGTGTCAGGGAGATCCGTGCTAACAGCGCGACATGATGATGATGAAGATTATCATTTATTATAATTTAGTATAATTCAGTTTTTATAATTCATCATGATTTATATTATTATAATTTATTATTATTTATTATTATACTCCTTGTGAGTTTTTCCCACCAGAATTGGCTGACGGTCTTTCACTGGAGTCTGGATGACAGAAAGTCTCCTCAGGTTTCCAGGACTCTTCTCAGTATTCTGGTCAATCTCAACAATGCTGTAGTCTAGATGGTTTTGATTTGTCCTCCAATTTCCAACTCTTCCAGGCCCCTTTCCAAGACTTTGGGGACCATTCCAAGTGCACCAACTACAATCCTTTCTTAGTTTTCTGGTAAGGTCTAAGAACTGGTTTCTCTTTTTACTTTCTTTGATTTTTGCTCAGTGGTCCGATGGAATGGCAAAGTCCACTGTACAGCAAGATCTCTTTTTTTAATAATTATCACAAGGTCTGGTCTTCTGGCTGGGATTAGGTGATCTGTTTGTATCTCTAAAATCCTAGAGAATTTTATGCATCTCATTCTCTGAGACAGATTCTGGTTAGTGCATATACCCTTTGGTATTATGGTTAAATTTCAATTTTTTGCACAAGTCCCATTAGATGACCTTTCCTATCCAGTCATGTTTAGTTTTATACTCTTTGTGCTAGTTTGCTACATTTGCTTTAAATGGTTTTGTCTTTATCACTTCATAGTCTACACTTGCTATTCTGTTATGTATTATAGATTTTCATTTTAACATAATTAGGCATTGTTTTGTGCTGCTATCAGAAGAGATTCAGTTTCTTTCTTAAGGTTTCACTTTTATAGCTCTGTCCAGGACTTCTCAAGTGAGATTTCACCAGTTTGTCACTTGAAATATCCATGCTGTTGCTTCTCTTTCCTGATCTGCTTTCTAGTTTTTGCTGTTCTGTTAGCCCTTATGCTATATGCTATGACTGGCTTCAATAATTAGTCTTTCTTTTTAATGTAGTTTTTGTGTCCTCATATTGATGTATCTATTCTATCTTCAATGCTGGTGAGTCTTTTTCTCCTTTTCTTGACACATATAGTCTGTCTATGTCATCTCTTTGTCAGCTGACAAAGAAAAGAAGCAGAAGGTACCCCGCAAAAACAATTACCGACGCCAACTACGCCGATGACATAGCGATACTGGCAAATACAGGCAGCGGTCGCATCGATACTTCTATATGGATGCACTACATGGACTCTAACAAAACAGCTGGAGAAGAAGCTAGACGTCAATTACACAAGAAAGCTGTGAGAAATCTTGAACAAGTCCTGGCGGCAACACCCCACAAGACACCAACTGTACGGCCACCTGCCTCCTATCATGAAAACTATTCAAGTTAGACGAACCAGACACTGCTGGAGAAGCAGGGACGAACTCATAAGTGATGTACTCTTATGGACCCCCACACATGGCCGTGCAAAAGCAGGACGACCAGCACGAACATACATTCAGCAACTATGTGAGGATACAGGATGTTGTCCAGAAGACCTGCGTGAGGCGATGAACGATAGGGAAAAGTGGCGAGAGAGGGTCAGGGATATCTGTGCTTCCAGCACAACATGATGATGATGATGATGTCGTCTCTCAGATGTAAAGCCTTGGGCATTGTCATCAACTTTCTTGTTCACTGGTCCATTTGTCTGAGTTCCTCCCTTGTCTATTTTAAGAATGGTATGAAGTATCTCACAAAAGGAAACTGCCAAGATGTTTAACTCTTTGATGAGATTTATACTGCAGAGCTTAGTTGTGAGAAGTTTTCTCATTTGTGTGAGGTACTCTTTTCTTATTTTTTCTTTTATCTCCACTTGTTTGATGGTGTCTGCTTCCAATATTCCAAAGTACAAATAATTTTCCTTTTCTTCAAGTGTTCAGACAGATTCTTTCTTAATTTGGCAATTCATTCAGTTATTTCTCTTTTTTCACTTTTCATTATGAGCATGGCTCATTTTTCAATACCAAATTCCTTTCCTATTTCCTGACTGTATATTCTTATTGTTTGCATCAGAGTCTATAATTCTTTTTCCTTTTCCTTTTTTGCAAACAGATTGATGTCATCCATGTACACAAAGTAATAGATCTTTTCTTATGATTTTGTAAATTTGTAGCCCCTAGAGCACTTCCTAAGCATGTAATTGAGTGCCATCATTGCTATTACAAATAGTAATGGCAAATGCACATCTCTCTGGTAGATACCAATCTGGATTTTTACCTCTGATAAAATTTTTCCTTCTGCTGTTAATTCAACTTTCCAGTTTTTATGGCCTCTTCAAGGGATTTTATGGCTTTGTCAGATATCTTGTACATCTTTAAATATCATAGGCCTTTTTGTAGTCAATCTATGCCATGGCTACATTTTTCAACCTTGCTTTGCTCTCCTTGAGGATGTGTTGGTAAATGTACAGTAAGTCACCTGTTCCTTTTGTTCTCCAGTGCCATCCTTTCTGTTTTTCTGGAAATAATCCACAACATACAAATGAGATCTCTTCCTTGATCATTGCAGTCAGTATTTTCCACATCTTAGGTAGAAAATGTTATCAGTCTACTTATGGCTGGGGATGGTACCTTTTTGGAGGTCTTTCTGGATCAGGGTAATTGTCCATTTGGTTATTCTTGCTTCTTCTTGGCAACTACTCAGTTCAAGTGATAGTCTATAATGGATGGATCTGAATCTTTTAAACCAGAATCCATGTATGCCATCATGACTGGGCATTTTCCAATTCAGTACTTTTTAGAGTGTTGCTCTGGGGAATTCCAGGCGTATATCTGTCTCAGGGCCATCTTCGAGTTCTTGTAATTCTTTTTTCATGCTATTTTTCCATACAACCTTTCTGTTATGTTCTTTCTGTTCCCCTATTTTACAACAAAATTGTTTTGATTCATTTACATCAGGTCATTGGTTTGTCCTCATGCATTCTATACCTACTTATTGGTAGAATTTTCTTTTGTTATTTTGGAATTTCCTTTTTTAGTTGTATTGCTTGACCCTATGGCAGAGATATTTTGTATATATAAAAGCAAGTGACAATTGCAACATATCAACAAAGATAATTTAAAAAGTTAAAGGTAAGTTTTATCTTCGTATTCATATTTTGAGTCTGCTCCCATGATATTGCTTATATTCCAAGCTACTTTACACCATCCCTGCTGGTTACTTCTTCTTCTTCTTCTTCTTCTTCTTATTATTATTATTATTATTATTATTACCTCTGAATTGCATTAATGTAAAACTATTCAAAATCCAATGAACTAAATTATAGAATATGATAAATGGTACAAATACACTTACATAAACAATATCTGTGACCATCCGTAGAATCCTTGAAGGCGTTCGGGCAAAAAACCTTCAGGCGACATTACTATTTGTCGACTTTACCAAGGCCTTCGATTCCATCCACAGAGGGAAAATGGAACTAATCCTACTAGCATACGGCCTACCAAAAGAAACCGTGGCAGCAATAATGATCCTCTACAGAAACACAAAAGTGAAAGTATGTTCACCAGATGGAGACACGGAATACTTCGACATTGTTGCAGGAGTACTACAAGGAGACACGCTAGCCCCATACCTCTTTATCATCTGTCTAGACTACGTGCTTAGAACTTCGATCGACAAAATCAGACAAAATGGCTTTGAACTGACTAAGAAAAGAAGCAAAAGGTACCCCGCAAAAACAATCACAGACGCCGACTACGCTGATGACTTGGCGTTACTGGCGAATACGCCTAATCAAGCAGAGACACTACTGCATAGTTTGGAACGAGCTACAGCAGGCATTGGCCTCCATGTCAATGTGCACAAAACTGAATATATGTGTTACAACCAAACGGGCAACATTACCACACTAGACAGAGCCTCTCTGAGGCTAGTGGACAAATTCACCTACCTAGGAAGTAGCATCTCATCACCTGAAAACGACATCGACACACGACTGACGAAAGCATGGACGGCTATAGATAGGCTCTCAATCATATGGAAATCAGACCTGACCGATGAAATGAAGCGCAGTTTCTTCCAGGCAGTGGTTGTATCGATACTGCTATATGGATGCACTACATGGACGCTAACTAAACGGCTAGAGAAGAAACTTGACGGCAACTACACAAGAATGTTGAGAGCAATATTGAACAAGTCCTGGCGACAACACCCCACGAGACACCAACTGTACGGCCACTTGCCTCCCATCACAAAAACTATACAGGTTAGACGAGCCAGACACGCCGGACACTGCTGGAGAAGCAAGGACGAGATCGTAAGTGACATACTCCTATGGACCCCCACATATGGCCAAGCAAAAGCAGGACGACCAGCCCGAACTTACATACAGCAGCTATGTGAGGACATGGGATGTAACCCAGAAGACCTGCCGGAGGCGATGAATGATAGGGAGAAGTGGCGAGAGAGGGTCAGGGATATCCGTGCTGGTGGCACATGATGATGATGATGATAATACTTATGTCCAATGTTTTATATACCCATATGAGCAGGAGCTTTTTCATAACTGCTAATATTTGTTATAACTGAATACAAAAATGAGGTATAGATTACTATTCAATATTCTTAGCATAATGGTTATCATCATAGAAAATGGAATTGGTGACTTGAGTTCAAATCTTGGATGAGGCTGTATTTCACTTCACACTAATGCCTTTGGGAAACACATGAACCCTTTTTTTTCCCTACCCAACTTTGGGTCAATAGTAAGACAGACTGGGCTCTGTAGCCTTAATTAGGTAACCAGTCTAGTTAAACGAAAACTCTGATTCAAACCAGCTGTACTCTGCTTAAAAAATTGGTTTTGAGTCACATCTTGCCCATAATGGTGAGTTTCGATAAATTCATATATATTTAGTAAACCCAGAAGAAAGTTTAGAAATAAAAAAAATATTTCCCAGAAGGAATGAGAGCTCTAATTGAGGAACAGTTTCAAACAATAATTCATAACCAGTGGGCAGCTATGTTGCTGCAAGATGTAACTCATAATAAAGAATTTATATTTCCAAATTTTAAAAGAAAAAAACATACTAAAACAATTATTCACATTTAATGAAACATTGATAATTATGTTCAAAGTTTTTCAAGCTGCAGATATGAAATAGTTACACAGCCTTATTGCTTACTTAGAACTGGACAAAAATAAAAACAGTTAAAACAATAAATCTAAGAATGATTCACTTGAATCAAAAAAAAATTTTCTCCACAATACTGTGAAATTTTTGGCAGAACAATTTGACTTTGTAAGATACAAGGTGCATACGATAAGTTTCCAGCCTTTTTTCGTATGGGCATTTAAAATTGTTGCAGACTCTTGAAAATTCAGTATCTTATTGCTATACATCTTATGAGATCACTGACCAATTTTTATGATTTAAACTTCAAATGAACAGCTACAGCAGCAATTGGAATACACACTATTAAAGCCTGATTGTCACAGCTGGTGAAGTTCAAAAATGCAATCTGACACTTTAGAAGAACGATATGCAATAAAATTCTGTTTTAAACTTGGAAAAAATTCCACAGAAATGTATGGAATGCTTCAGACTGCTTTTTGACCATCTTGCATGAATCGAGCATCAGTTTTTGAGTGGCATAAGAGATTCAAGGAAGGCAGAGAGTCTGTGACGGATGATGAGAGGTGTGGCAGTAGTAAGGAAGTCAATACACCAGAGTTGATTGGCCAAAGGGTTAGGGTCAGGGTTAGGGTTACTATATTGAGGTTTTAAGGTAGTTCAGGAAGAGATTCTGTCAGAAGAGGCCAGCACTCTTCAAATTGGGTCAGTGGCATTTCCACCAGGGCAATACACTAGTCCATAACTCCATCCTTGTCACAGACTATTTGACCAAGATGGGCATCAAGACAGTTCCTCAGCCTCCCTATAGTCCAGACCTTGCTCCCTGTAACTTTTGCTTATTCCATAAGCTCAGGGGCTGTTGTTATGAGACAATTGAGGAGATGAAAGAGGCTGTGATGAAGGTCATTGACATACTCACACAAGAGGACTTCCATGGGGTGTTCCAGAAGTTGTTAGAACAGTACAAGTGCATTGCAGCCGGAGGAGATTTACTTCAAAGGGGACTAGATTTTCATGTGTGACTATACGAAAAAAGTCTGGAAACTTATCGTATGCACCTTGTAATATAAAATAATATAATAGGTAATTCTTTTTTTTTCTGTTATTTACCTTTTATAGTAACACTTACTGTTTGTCACCCTTGGGAATGAATATTTGAATGACAACAAAAATTGCATAATAACCAGCTGTGTGAATCAAGTCTTGATTTCTTATGCAGCATACACTGGGAAACCAGTATGCCTATAATCCTTAAATTCATTGAACTGTTTGTTTACTTTGTTAAAAATGAAAAGATATTGTGAAGGAATGTATAAAGTTCATAAAAAAATAAATGTTGAAGAACTATAAAAAATGAACATTGAAGGTGTGATCAAAAAAGTATTAAGACTGAATGTTTAAATCTTAAAAATTCCAAATCTAAAATCTTAGATTTAAATGATGTATGCACAGCTGAGAAAATTATATAATAAAAGGAGGATGTTTAAACATCTTGAAGAGTTACCAAAAGTTCTCAATACTTTTTGATTTACAGTTTTAGGTGAAACTTAAGATTGTGTAAGTGCATCAGCCTCTGTTCTCACCAGATCTACCTACATATAACTTTTTCTTGTTTCCTAAACTGAAAACTCATCCCAAAGATGTGTAAGACATTAAAAGAAATCTGATAAAGAAGCTTCATATCAAATCAAAATAAGAACTTCAGAGGTGCTTTAATCAATGTCAAGGAAACTATTTTGAAGAAATATTTCATTTAGTATTCGTTTAAATCATGGTAAATACAGCTTCAGTCTAGATACTTTTTGAACATAATTGACAACATTTAACAAAACAAATTACCTCTGTACAGAAATCATGACCAAAAGATATGTAACTTACACAGACTTACTTAGACTGATAAAAAAGCTTGGTAAACATAAAACACCTTACTCTTTAGTAGAGTGTGCATGGCTTTGATTGCTTTAGAAGATAAATTGAGTCAGTGGCTTCACTCAACATAACAGTGAAAAGATGAATGATAAATATGTATATACAGGGCAACCCAAAAGTCTAGATAGAAACAAATATTACAAATATTTTTTTTCACTGATTGAATGAGGTTGTTGGAAGAAAAACATATTGAACTGGTACTGCTGAGTGGATGGGGGGGTCATATTGATGGATAATACATGATTATGATGCTTTCTGGTATAGTGGGTAGATGGTCAGAAAATTCAAAGAAATAGACTGTATCTTTGACACTATCTTTAACCAGTCCAGATCTGGACAATCGAATGTAATGGACAATGAAATGAATAAAGTTGTTATTGCCAAAGTCATAGCTAGCCACTAAAATTCAGTTTACAGAATATCCTTAGAACTAAATATTCCTCAAAAACCTCTCTGAAGAATCTTAAAAGTTGAGAAGTTTCATCAGTACAAGTTACAAATCTTGCACATTTTATCTGGGGACAACACTGACAGATGATTGGAGATGGGTGAGTGACTTTTTAATTGATTGGATGAAAACCACGGAAGACTGTGTTGTTGAGCAACAAAGCTTTGTTTCTTGCAAACAGTATAGTCAATTGATAGAATACTTGGTGCTGGTCACAAAATAATCCGCATTCCAAACATTAAGGTGTGGAGAGGATTATAGATATGGTGTGGTGGGGCCATTTTTCTTTGTTTATAGTGTTAACATCCTATCTTGGCTTATGGGACGAGCAATTATCTCCCTCTGGAGGAGGAGGGAGCTGTGAGGAGAGGAAGGGGGAAAAGGAGGGTTGACCACTTTTTAGAGGGATCTCTTTGAGACAAGTCGCACGTGTCAACTCTAAAATAAAATATATATTTATCCTATTCTTGCCTGGACCTTATTTATATTAATTAACATTTGGTAGCAGAGACCAACACCTACAGCAAAAAAAAAAAAAAAATGAGTTCAAGACTATTTGAACCACCGCTCTTAAACTCAGAATTTTACGATTTGTGGAAGCGAGAAATTCAGCTATGGCGGCTAGCATCAAATATCTCTCCCTCTCGCCAAGCACCGGCGGTTTTATCACTTACAGGCCAAGCTCGTACAGCTATATTAGAAATGGACATTTCCCTACTAAATGCCGAAGATGGAATGGACAAACTAGTTGAAAAACTTGATACCCTTTTCCTGGAAGACAAAAACCAATCTGCGTTTATTTGTTACGAAAACTTCGAGAACTACCACCGGGAATGTAACACTTCCATTAATGACTATTTAATCCAATTCGACCGACACGTAGCGAAACTCAGAGAATTTCAAATAACATTACCCGAACCGGTATTAGCTTACCGTGCTCTGAAATCTGCCAACCTCAGTCCCGAAAATGAGAGGTTAATCAGGGCAACAATAAACAACCTCACCCTTTATGATATGGCCCAACAATTAAAGAAAATCACGTGTGGGAATTTAACCCTGATAAACACCTCACAGCAGCAATCTATTTCGGTCAAAAAAGAAATGGACATCGCTGACAACCTCAATACTATGCATGCTGCAAGAAAAGGTTTCATAGAGTGTGAAGCCTCTGAAAAATTGAGATGAGCCGTCCGTCATCAGGTTAGAACCAATATAACTGATCTATACAAAAATGGTGACCATGTCCTTTATAAAAGAAATGAATCTGATAGATGGCTTGGTCCTGGTGCCGTCATAGGCTGGGAACACAAACAAGTGCTGGTCAAACATGGAGCCACATATGTCAGAGTACATCCCTTACGCTTGATTTTATATCCCGACACACACCATGACACTAGTGAACCAGTAAAACATCATAGCCAAAATAATGTAACCACAAACGGTTATGTTCCAATAGATGATGAGAATGAAACTGATGATAATCCTGAACAGTATGCCTGTGACAAATCACCAAAAATAGTCACAAAATCTGTACAACTGCCCAAACCAGGCCAAACTATAAAATGCAAATTCACCAATGATGAAGACCACGAATGGAGAAAATTGAATGTGATCAGTAGAGCTGGTAAAGCTACTGGTAAAAACAAATATTTAATGAATGTTGCTATGGAAGAAGGAGATCCATTCTGGCTGGATTTTGAGAAAGGGGTCTTGGAATGGGAAACAAATGAAGATGACCGAACTGCCACCAATGAAGGCCCAGAAGTAAGTCTTTTGATGGACTCATCTAATGACCAACTTGACAAAGCAAAGAAGAGAGAACTCCAAAGTTGGGTTGAACATCAAGTTTACACACAAGTGCCAGATCAGGGCCAACCAAAAATACTCACAAGATGGGTCTACACTAACAAGGAATCTAATGGCAAGCAAACTTTTAAGGCCAGACTTGTTGCCAAAGGCTTTCAAGACAAAGATGCCTGCAATGTTAGAAATGATTCCCCAACATGTTCTAAGGAAAGTTTACGAGCAGCCTTAGGAGTTATGTCAGCAAATGGCTGGATATGCAAATCCATGGACATTAAAACTGCATTTTTACTGAGCAAGAGGTTAGATCGGCCCATCTACCTTCTTCCTCCCAAAGAAGCTAATTTACCTACTGGCTACATTTGGAAATTATCCAAATGTGTGTATGGTCTGACTGACGCATCTTGATCCTGGTACTTAACACTCAGAGAGGATCTAGTAAAGCTAGGAGTCACACCATCAAAATATGACCAGGCAATTTTCACTTGGCATTTTAAAAACAAGCTCCAAGGCATAATAGCCACTCATGTTGATGATTTCTACTTTGCTGGGTCAGAGGCGTTTGAATACCAAGTCATTAATGAACTTCGTAAACTTTTCAAAATAAAATCTGAAGAAGTTGCTAAGTTCCAATATATTGGATTAGAAATAAAAAAATCCGATAGTAACATCAAGATTGGACAAGATGAATATACAAAGAAACTTAGGCCTATTCCACTGCAGAACGGAAGAAAACTAGAAGACAAGCTAACACCAACTGAGATCACCGAGGCCAGGCAGCTAATAGGTCAGCTCAATTGGCTAGCCACCCAAACAAGACCTGACCTCAGTTTTGATGTCAGTGCACTAAGTGCAATATCAAAACAGGAAAATGTGGAATGTATTAGACAAATCAACCGGACTATAAAAAGGCAAAAAAGGAGAAATCACAAATTCATATCCCAAACTTGGGTAACCCTAAACTGTTGCAAATTATAGCATACAGCGATGCATCTTTTGCTAACCTAACTGATGGTGGATCACAGGGTGGCTACATAATCTTTTTAGTAGGCAACAATAACCAATACATGCCCATAGCCTGGCAATCCAAATGCATCAAAAGAACAGTTAAAAGCACTCTCAGTGCAGAGACTCTGGCCATGGTTGATCTCACTGAGGCCTGCTTTTATTACAGAAAATTAATACTGGATTTGTTACAATTAGAAGACCACCCTACGAATATAAAGATAACATGCAAAACAGACAATTCTTGTTTGTATGACGCAGTGCATTCCACCACACAAATCCTTGATAAAAGGCTACGAATTGAAATGGCAATCCTTAGAGAAATGGTTGACAGAGGAGAAATTGCAGAGATATCATGGATACCCACTGACAAACAAATTGCGGATAGCTTAACAAAAAAGGGTGTCCCCTCCTTCAAGATTCTTCAATTCATATCTGAACCCAAGGAATCATCTGTCTAATTTTCAAGTATGCAGTCTTAAATTTTTGTTCAACTGTCTTTTTCTTTTTCCCTGCAGACAGCCATTTAATGTTGCCTCCTAAAATGTCCCACCTCAGTACCAGAAAGAAAAGCGGGGAAGTGTTAACATCCTATCTTGGCTTATGGGATGAGCAATTATCTCCCCCTGGAGGAGGAGGAAGCTGTGAGGAGAGGAAGGAGGAAAAGGAGGGTTGACCACTTTTTAGAGGGATCTCTTTGAGACAAGTTGCACGTGTCAACTCTAAAATAAAATATATATTTATCCTATTCTTGCCTGGACCTTATTTATATTAATTAACATATAGTATAACTAGTGAGACATATCCGACCATATTAAAGAAGCGGTTGATACTCAAACCAGATATGTTAGGTAAAGGCCACCCGGAGTAAGTTCCAACAGGATGGGGCCTCCTACCTCATATACCATGATAGTAAGATACTGGTTGGATAGTAATTTCCCTAAATGGATGAAAAGATGTTGCTATGTGGAGTGGGCTTCTTAGTCACTAGATATTAGTCTCTTTGAATTCTTCTTCTCAAGTATGCTGAAGGAAAAGGTGTGCTCAATAAAAATCCCAGATATTAATAATCTGAAATAATGCATCATGAATGAATACTTATAAAACACAAAATAACAAATTGCTTTACATAATTATAGATAAATGTACATTGCATTTATATATTGTTTGTATTACATTTTAAAACACAGATTAAGTTTTTTTTGCCTTTAAAAACAAAGCACTGTTGAAACATCCTTGGTGGAAATATCTGCAACCAAAATGTCCAAGCTTTAAACATTCAGGCTGGAAGATCCAATTACAATCTACATACACTTGAATTGATTTCTGACCCCAATAACCAGTTAAGAGATTCTGACATTTGTATTTGTTTGTTTTTATATTTAACTCCTATGAGTTAGCTACTGTATCCTAGAATCTGTAAATTGGTGGAATTATGGCTATGCATTTATTCTTTCAGTTGTAGTAAATGCAGTGGAAATAATATCAGACACAGAACATGATAAATAGAAATAGACTTTATTATGATCATTAAAAAATTTTTAGTTTTTAAAATTTTAGTTAGTAAAGATCTCTTTATAACTCTTGATGTAACAACATATTTACACAATATAATGACAAATTTACATATGATAAATAGAACAACAGTATCAATATCTTATTCAGCATTCAAAACCTTTCCATTTTTTGAAAATGCTCATATGATAAAGAGCAAGACATTACATGGGAAATAAAACAGTTTTATCATAAATTTCAGGTTTTTAGCTCCTATTTCTTACAATTCTATCAGCTCTGTTAGTCTTATGTATTAAACAGTAGTTTTTGTACAAAAGCCAAATAAGAGACTAAAAAATACAAGAATTTAGTAAGTGACTCCAAAAGTTGTACAGATGTATTTGTAGGGACATTTCATATGTACAACAGTTGTACATACATCAAATGATATCTTAATTCGATAATCTCAAGAGATATTTAGCAAAGTCAGCTGGAGCTGTAGAATATACCAACTGCATCTCAACAGAGAAGTAAAACTCTCCTCCATAATGACACTAAGCCATCTGATGATGAAGCTTGGGGGAATGTGAAGTACCCCTTCATTGCCATTACTCCCACATCCACTCTGTTATGGAGTTAGGATCCCATTTATGAGTCAAATAGAAATATTTAATCATTTTCTATACTTGAAGGCATTTAACTGCAAACAAACAAATAATGTTGTATAGAATTACAAGTGTAAAATAGCAATACTTGAAACCATTTAACTGTGTGCAAACAAATCAATTATGATCTGTTTAAAAATTGTTACCTAAAAACTATTCATTAACAAATCATATATATATATATATATATATATATATATATATATATATATACATATATATATATATATATATATATATTCGATTGAACATGATAGATAATTTTTGTCTACATATTTTTTGGTTAATCCTTTCGAATTGCTGTATTGATCTTATGAGATTTGGCATGAATTGGTTGGTAAACCTTCCATAGTTAGTTATTTCCCAAGTACTTTCTGCCAAACTTCAGGCCATTATCAGGGGAGGATGTATTACAAAAGTGATGTAACTTTTGTATGTATATTACTACTTTGTAAGAATGAGCATTTGTACTGTTATATTGTGTAGCATTTACTTTTCAAATCTGTTTCTCTAAATAGCTTCAGTAGCTAAAGACATTAGCACTGGTTTCAAATTTAATTCTATGAATTTTGGGTTGTACGTTCCTAATATGTTGTGCCTCAAGAATCTGTAGTTTTTGTTTGTTATTTTGTTGTTCTAATATTGTTGTGTTTTTGGTTAGAATTTTCCGTAACTCCGTTATTGAGCATGAATGTTTTTTAAATGCTGTGCTATGGAACTTGAATCAGAAAGGTGCTTTGTAAGTCTTCTTGATATAGTAGTTGAGGTTAAACCAACATATATATAGTTGTTTTCAGAGATACAATGGGGACAATATACATATACATATATATATATATATATATATATATATATATATATATATATATATATATATATATATAAAGAGGATTTGACATTAAATAACCTACAAGGGTTGATATCCTATAAAACATAACTAACCAACCATCAAGACATATTTGTCCTTCCCATGATTCAATCATCAAAATAACGGAAAAGTATTGATAGATTGCTTTATAAAAAATGTCAATGTACATTATCCAAGTCATGAGAAAAAAATAAGCAACGTTTTAGTCCAAAATTATTGTCAACTGGATCAGCTAAATTGAAAAAATTAGAAATACTTAATTTACTTTCTCATTGGTAAAAACAGCTGCTGGTAATATCTGTATTGATTATTAATGGTGATTTTAACAGATGGTGAATTGAACTAACGAGGCATTTAGCAATTATTAGAATATAGAAATGAGAAAATACTTATAAGACATTTTATCACAAACTTTGATATTCATTATTTCATCCATTAGAATGTATTTAATAATAAACTGTTGACATGCAAAGAGAGCTTTTTAAGAGATTATCTGGGTGAGAGAATTAAATGCTCAGATATATCATCAAAAACTTTGGGTGTTAACAAAGGAGGCCAACAAAAACTCTTTCAATTCAATATACTCCCAGTTCCATTAAATTCATTAACCAAATATAATATTATTAATTTGTTATGGAGTGTAGATGAGAAATTTGTAATTAAATTCTTCTCTTGATATGTGTTACATTTAGTGCATAAAATTTATAAGCAAATGTAACAGCTGAAGATTTAAGACTTGACATCAAGTGTAACACCAAAAGGTCGAAATTTTAATGTAAGATATATTGATCTTTGGAAAGTAACAGTTGATATAACTCAAAGGGATAGATGCTTAAGTGAGTCTAGTGTATGACAAAATCATTATAACTAATTAAATACTGTTGAATATTCATGTTCACATAAATTCCATTCTCTAATCCTTTATGAAACACCCTGTATATTTATCAATCATGCTCTTTAGTCTAACTACTGAGTAATAAGAAATTTCATTGATATGGTAATATGAGGTATTACTTGTTTGTTTTTTCTAAACTCTCTCTCTCTCACACACACACTCACACACACTCACTAAGATTTTGCAGTTTATTAGCAACTTGGTCTCACTAGTGGATAATGAGAAATTCTGTTTTATTTTGATTATATTATTATTTATCTTGAGTCAAAATTTTATCAGTTTGAAGCTGCATAGGTTAAACACTAATAATTTTATAAATTCATGATTTTATAAATCTTAGATTTTTTCTTTCATAATTAAAAGATTTTAGATCTTAGAGTTTCTAAAATAACTATGAGATTTTCATGGATAGAAATCTTATGCACTAATACTTGGTAGAAACAGAAGTCACACCCAGTGGAATGGTTAATGAAAGACTTGGTGACTTGAATTCAAATTCTGAATGAGGCTGTTCGCATTTCATTTACCATAAATACCTTTGGGAAAGGCATGAATCCATCTCTTCTAACTTCATGAGTAAATAGTAGATCAGACAACTTTTTAACCTTGCTATGGCAACCAGTTTAAGAGAGGGGAAACTCTGATTTCAAACCAGCTGTGCTTCATTTAAAAATTGACCATGTGTTGCATCCTACACATGGCGATGGGGTCTGGTAAATAAGTAGAAATGTTGAAGAGTAGCACTTTAATTCTAAGCAAAGAAAATTGATTCTAAACTCTGTTCTTATATAGAAAAGCTAATTCCTTGGTAAATGATCTAAATACTATACTCTTTTATAATATCAGTTATACTACCAATGTTTGTATTGTGACGCTATGATACTTGATATATTCCAATCCTAAGGACAGATCAGAACAGAAGGTGGGTAGCAGAGCCAACTAGCATGTAGTTATGATTTTGTAGGGGCTCTCTCTTCTGGTAGAAGCAGTGAACTTTTAACTAAATTAGTTTTAGATTTAAATTGACTAGTGTTAATGTTATAGTTGAATTATTGAACTTTCCTATCTCACTTCTCTATAAATAGATTCTTTCAAGACTATAAATTAACTGATTTTTTTCTGTCACAGTAATAGTTTTAGAATTGCCTGGGGAACCTATGTCATTATGAAGTAATTTTTTTTTTTTTATGTGTTTGTTTTTTAGTAGCAGAGCATAATTTTATTAGCATTTTATTACAGTAATTTGAATGCATGAACCCTATCCTTTCCCAGACAAACACATCAATCAAAAGTCTTGCAATATACAAATTGCAATAATTTCAAATTAGGCCCTGCCATGTTTACGGCTATAGTTTTACATATTAGTAAGGTTAAGGTATATTTTTATTTTTTATTTAGATGAATCTCTGACAATCATTACTATTTCCTTATACCACCTAAAACCTGTATCTGGGATAAAATTTGATTTCTATAAGCCTATGTTATTTGTTAAGAGTTTCTTTCTTGTTGTCCTGAAATTTGATATAGAATTTGATCTAATATTTGTTTTTCATGTCACACTAAACCAAACAAACAAGTAATAATCCAATATGTATGTGAATTCTGTGAGATAAACATGTTTTCATGGTTAACATTGATCAGCTGATTTTCAATCAAAGTTGCCAATCTGAAAAAAATATTTGGCTCATTCCTTTGTAAACTGACCTTCCAAGCAAAGCTTATCAAATGATATGACTTTTTCAACAGTTTTTATTATGAAAGGGATGAAAATGTTTCAGAATAATAAAAATGACAGCTGTTGTTTAATTTTACACTGACTTTTATTTGTATATTTGTATTTATATTTGGAGCAACAACAAATCCTAAAAACATTTATGTTAGCTTCATGTCTCCATAGCTTTAAAAGAACATTTCTTTTTCTACTTTCAAAAATACCAAAAACCTCTTTGAAATTTTTAATTTAGAGAAGAAAAATTTGTATTTGAAACCTTAAAACAATAATTACATATTGCTTATTAAGTGAAGTATGACTTTGAATACTTTCTCATTCTTTTTCCACTATTATTAAATAAATAATTATGAATTGCTTTTTGCATTGTATAAGAAATATATCAAAAAAATTATTATGTAATATTTTTCACAGCATTTGTATTTTAAGTTATATAAAAGAAATAATTATGTATTACTTTTTACAGTATCAACGAACTGAGTTCAAATTCTAGCTGGGATTGTTTGCACTCATATCATATTAATGCCCTGTGAAAAAATACGCATCCACTTCTCACAGCAAAGCAATCAAGACTCTTTAGCTTTGTAATGAAAATCCATATTAGAGATTTGATAAAAGACTTTATAAAAAGCATGAATCTGTTCCCCCTACACACAGAGTTGTGGGTAAATATCAGAATAGTTAGAATTGTGGATGGTATAATGGCTATAATCATAAAAAAAGTATTCAGCAAGCTAAGTTCATATTCTGGACACAACTTCATTTCATTGAGCATCAATACTCTTGGAAAAGACATGAATCTATCTCTTCTCCCCTCCTCAGCTAATAAGTAAATTATAGGGTAGAATGGGCTCTCTAACTTTGATAGGCAACTAATCTACAAGAAGGAAAATGCTGAATTCAGACTCCCAACTAGCATGGAAAAATAACTTGTTACAGTGGAATGGCTTTACCCAGAGCTAGATTGGTTGGCTTTTATGGCATATCTTAGGCACACTGTTAAATGATTCCAAATATTGTTATGCATCACTAACAATTCAAATAAACTTCAGTTATTTATTTACACATCGGTAAATGATCAAACACTTCTATTTCAAACAATTCAATTTAGCATAAGTCATTTGTTTGCACTCAATTTAAATGTCAAACAGTTCTTTTTGACCCATACATAGGACTCTGTCAGGTGCTACTACTCCAGGCCAGAGTGGACCTGGGAGCAATGGCAGTGAAGGGGTACTCCATATTCCCCAAAGCTACAGCAATACTGGAGCCTCACCATCAGATTGTTAAATGTCATATTGTTGGGGGTGGGTCTTACCCTTTGGCAATTGTAAAGCATTGACTTTCAATGTTTGAAGATACTCAATAGATCACTGTACCTTCTCTAACTCATAATCATCACCACCATTATCATCATATGAAGGGCATCAAGAGAAAAGAAGCAGAGTTTTGGTGAATAGTATCAAATTCTATGAATATATATGTGTGTTTGTGTGTGTGATAGACAGACAGACAGGCAGACAGAGAATTTACAATTTTCTCTATTTGTAATTATGTTTTATGTATGCATTTGTATTTGAAATATTCTTTTCTATTTTACATATTTCTCTTTCAGGTCAGTAGTTGAAAGCAAACTGTAAGTGTTAAAAGAAAATGTCACATTATTGTTGATGTCTGCTATTTACCTTGGCTTACAATGATTGCATCAGAATTTGTACAGACAGTTATATTCTTATTCTGCTCTAAACAATATAATACAGTATAACAGCTATTTAGGTAGCCTATTTATATGAGGATGTACATTGGATATATACGAATACTATGCTAAATACAATAGATTTTGATGGACCCAGGAAGTATGTTAGAATCACTCTTCCATGGACAACAGTGTCACTTCTAATCATTTTGAACATTTTTGGAAGATTTACAGCAAAAATATCATTTTGAGTGTGTGTGTGTGTGTGTGTGTGTGTGTGTGTGTGTGTGTGTGTGTGTGCGTGTGTGTGTATATATATATATATATATATATATATAGAGAGAGAGAGAGACACACACACATATACACATAATATATATAAACACATAATATATATATATATATATATATATATATATATATGGAGAGAGAGAGAGAGAGAGAGAGAAAGAGACACACATACACACATAATGTAAAGCACATGAAAATAAGTTTCTGTTTTGCTTGTTATAATACAACTGTATATGTATATATAGACACAAAAAGTGTTGAAAACTAAAGGAATTCTAATCTTTTTAATATGTTATAATCAACAAAGGAAAATGTTTTGATGCTATCTAAGTTAAGGCTATTCTATAGAATTGGATCTACGGTAACGTAAATCTAATTTTTCCGTTTTTATTCCATGCTTTCCATATAAAACCCTCCTGTGATATTTATAATTCTTCAAAAAGTAATATTACTTGGTGATCACATAAGCATGAAGCTATTTGTTACAATAAGCAATTTTAATTTCTATGATACACTTGCTTTAGTTTGGTTGTTTTATTTAATGGCATATCAACATTTGTGGGTTAATTAAGGCTAAAGCTATTCTAGCAGAAGAGCAGTAATAGTACTATTTAACCCTTTGTGGGGGTGGGAGGATAAAAAGGCTTATACCTTTCCCAAGAGTATAAATCCAAAAATGAATACGATAGAATGACCTGACCATGATATATATATAAGTAAAAGTAAAGTTAGCGACCATAGTCGAGGGTGACCCGAAGGCTCCCTTTTCGATAGCTACTACACCAAGGTGTAGGGGAGGGCGCTACTCCATTCCCAGGATTGCTCCACTTTACCCTTGAACCGTACCTTATAATGCTGAGTGTTAAGCAAGGTGGTATCAAGTTCCATTTTTAAAGTCTTTGGTATGACTCGACCTGGGATTGAACCCAGGTCTCCCGGGCCATTGGCGAACACTCTAACCGCTGGGCCAATGTCCCGGTTAATATATATATATATATATATATATATATATATATAGGTCCACAAATGAATTTTAATGCGGTAATTTAGATTTTTATTTCATATAAATATGCTTCACTTATATTTTGGATTTTGTGGTCCTCTTCAGGAGACTAAAATTGTTTATGGTTGCCTCTGTTTCTAGGTTTTACAATAAAGATTATTTTACTGTGAAGATTGTTTTGATAGGGGTGTAATTCTTTTTTAATCAAGTCTTCTTTGTTTTTTTATGCATACATTAACAAGTATTGACTTTGTGTGTTTGTGCATGTACATTCACATGTATGCATGTATATTTGGTTGTTGTTTTTTACTTTTCTCTCTTTTCCTCTTTTAGTTGAATGAGTGTAAGAATGTATTAATATGCATTTAATGTTTTTTTTGGTTTTTTCTCTGAGTTGAATGTGTCATAGATATATTTTAAGATAGTCTGTGTGATGTTTGTGGTTGTGAAGTTCAATTCTGTTTGAGTGCAGGTGTGTGTGTGTGTGTGTGTGTGTGTGTGTGTGTGTGTGTGTGTGTGTGTGTGTGTGTGTGTGTGTGTGCATGAAGTCAGGCTCTGTTTAATGTAGGCTTAAATTTATTTATGAAATTTTTCTTTTATTTGGAGTAATGAGTAGTCGTCAGTTTGGTATATTGACATTATTTTCATTACTGGGTTTGTACAGGTGTTTATTTTCTAATAATTTAACATTGCTTTTATGAAAGAAAACTTTATTGTTGAGAGCCTGAGTCAATCCTATGTATACCTTTTTACAGTTGCAACATTTGATTATGTAAACTATGTTTTTTTGAATTGTAGCTTAGATTTTTATTTATTATAAATGTTGTTTTTTGGTTTTTAAAAGTTTAGGATTTTCCCTCTATGATTATATTACATACTCTGCATCCATTATTTTTGCATTTTAAGACTCCGTGCCTTGTTTATTCCCCAAATTTAGATGAGGTTAGTGTGTGTTTTAATTTTTTTGGTTGTTGTTTGCTTTTAATGATTTTTGTTGCGTCTAGTACATTTTTGATTCTATCATTGAATAGTTCTGGGTTGCTTTGTTGTATGTTGAGGCATATGCTAAGGTTCTTCATTCCTATGTTTTTCAAGGGTTCATAGTTCTTCCAATAGTATTTTTTCTGCTAATTTATTTATTAGTGCTGCTTGGATATTCCCAATATATATATATATATATATATATATATATATATATATATATATATATAATGTATTTGGGCAGCAACCCTTCTTTAATGCACTTTTCATTAAAGATGATGAACAAGGAGTATCTCATAAGTTATTTATTTAGTTTTTCTTGAGTATATACAAATAAAATCTTTTCGTAAAAAAGTTTATGTTGGAATTGTTCAGAAGATTGTTCATTAGCCATTTTCAAGGAGGATTCTAAGAAATTGTAAAATTAATTGTATTGAAATTTATGCTGATATGGGAAAGATTTTATAGCTGAACATGGCCAGAACATTATAAAGAAGTTTTCTTTTATTAGGAGTGGGTTTTCTAAGTTTTATAATGAATGTTTTTAATATTTTCAGTCTTTTTTACAGTTTGATCTGTGCATTATTTATCTACTATCAACCAGTATATTCCTTATAATGAATTTTGCATTTTGTTTATAGACAGGATTGCTTTATTGAAGAAGTCTATCATCATATATCCTTGTCTTCCCTACTTTTGGTGGTATTTCATCAAAGCCAACAGTTTTTCTGCTTTCAATTTTTGTCTGTACTATGTTAAATTCTTCTTATGTAAACTCTCCTAGTTGTATGTCTAATTGGCTATTATTAATTTTGGTGATCAGCCTATCAGTGACTTTAGGAGAGTTTCCAAGCAGATTCTCAAAATGTTCTTTCTACTTCTGTATTCTTTCTTCTTGCCTGGCAGCTTTTAGCTTTGCTGTCAAAGTACCCTTCCTTCTGCTCATATCATTTACTCTCTGCCATGCTATTTATGACTGCTTATCTTCCGAGTTTCTGATTTTCTAGATTTGGCCTTGAATGTATTTCAGTTGTTCTTTTTGGTATGTGTGATTTCTCTCGGGGCTTTCTTAATTTTCTGTGCATTGACATTTGTCGGGTTTCATTTATTAAGTAAGGATGCTATTTTCATGATATTTCATTTTTTTCCTAACTACTAGTGACGCCCATGAAACACTACATTTCCCTCTTTGTTTGGTTGATATCCACTCTACTGTTGCTTCCATGTGGGCAGTGACAAAGTTTTTATTGTTGTCATTCAGAGTATGTGTTTCAGATATCTCCTGAAGAGTACTGAATTTGTTTATTAAAGTTACTGTATATCTATTGCTATTATCTTTATTGATAAGTGAGGACCAGTTGTAATGTGTGGTTTTAAATCCTATAAAGATTACCATTATAGGATTCAAACAAGGTTAATTAACAGATATTACCACTCTGGGTCACAGTGGACCTGAGAGTGATGTCAAATGAGGGGAGATTCTATACTCCTTTGAGTTTCAGAACTAAATGCAGTTCAGTGTTATATCCAGAACTCTTGTCTCATGCCTTTCTCCAAATTCTCAATATGATCACCATCCTCTGATGAAGCTTGTCAAACTCATCTATCTTTGGTCGTAAGCAATATGACATAATGCACTTGTATTTTTAAGATACAAGATCAATGACACTGCTCCACAACATTTTAGTTTCAAGCAGGCTAAAATGTTTAATTGGTGAGCTGTTTTAAATTTTCTTTATTTATCTCATATGTATGGTTGTGTTGTGTTTGTATTTTAAACTCTGTACAATGGCACAATAGTGTACCAGAATTATCTCCTATGTATGCCACCAATTATTTTTTAAATAAATAAATAAGGTTTAGCATTTAATTATCTCCCTTGATAAGTTATTTTCATTCAAGTAAGTGCAAACACACACCTCAAAATTTTATTTTCAAGTTACAAACTGGAAATTTCTTTATTGCTCTAATGATAATATTTGTCTTATGTGTCATTTTTCCGGATCAAAACTTTTTGAGATTTGGTATAGACTCATCTAGACTGCAGTCTAGACGTTCAGATATCATCACTTTATCATAAAAGTTAATCAGTTGTGCACAGGTCTCCAATTTAAATTTAAAATGTAAGATAATAAATTTTCAAAATTTTAAGATTTAGTCTTGTGTTAGAGGCTATGATACCTAGGACAGAAGGTTTTCCTTGTATGTTTGTCATATCTGAGTACCATAACTTATCATTTGAGTGTGAGGAAAACAATTCAAACTTACTGCAGTGTAAAATATATCATAGTTTGATATTTCCTCAAGCAGAACAATCCAAGAACAATTCACAATAAATTAAAATGAACATTTTAATGCCAGAACTAACTTGTATAGATACAAAAGTAACATGGAATACTAAAAGAAGTACATAAGGAGGTTATGTAGAGAAATATCCTAATGTGGTTGATAGTGTCTTTTGTATAAGTTATAGTCTTTTATATATGGTCAATAAGGCAGAATAGAAATGTTGACTAACATATTTAAGACATGAACATTTGTAGCTACATTCAGTTGTTGGGAGCACTAGCTCTTGTCCATGCAGACAGGAACATCTGTTTCAAGGCATTGTTATTTGGTTCTCTCTTATGATATGCTATTTTGAACATGCCCTCTGGTAGCCATTGACTTGTACCAAATAACAGAACTGTTTGGCAGATAGAGAATTTAAGCCCCACAATCTTGATACTTTTTGATCTCATTTTGTAGGGTGAATATTTGCACAGTTATAAAGATTTTCTAGTATAAATACATGCAAGATTTATGAAGAGAAATATATCTAACTTTTTTCTGTTTAATCTGAGATGATAAAGATATGATTATGAGGGAACAATGTTCAAATTCTTATCAGCTTTTATTACTGAACTTTAACTTCTTTTGAAGTTATCAAATGTAATCAGAGTTGTACTTTGGGAAAATTTCAGATGGCTTTTAATTTTCTCAACTGATTTTGTTCTGTTTAGGCTACTTAATAATCACCATAATTTCTTGAAATTGGGTAAAATAAAAAGTAACCATTGTCTAGTAAAATGCAGGGTAAATTTTCATGACTTATTTTAGGAAAAAAGAATTTATTTTGATACCAGGAAATATCTTTTTTCTTTCTAATCATAGCATGTAGTTGTCATTTATTAGGCTTAATTTTACACAAGGCCAAAGTATAAAGCACCCACTGAGAATTGAACTTACAAACAATGATTTACTAGCCTCACTTGCTAACTGTTACACAATGCAAGATACACAGTATTTACTGAGTTTTTTGCTTAGACTGACAGACAAGGTTGCTTTCATCATGTGTTATTACTAAGTGGTCACCCACTTAAATATTGAACAGGCTCAACACGGCTTAATTTTGGTGATTTAGGAGGAACTAGTGCTTTCACTATGTCGTGACAGTAAGTCTGATTAGAGTAAGCAATTGATACTTTTGAATATTATGATGAGAGTGAGTGTGTTCACAGACCTCACACTATTATAATGACAAGCAGTTGTCAAACAAAATTATAGCAAATCATGTCATAAAAGAACTGACAAAATCTGCATAAATAATTGGGAAGATTTTATTTGTCTCTGTTCTTGAAATGGTCAAATAGTTGAATGTAGAGCAACTAAATTTTTGTCTTTCTGAAATAAGACTATTCGACACAAGTTTTGGTTTCTGTATAGTATGTGTTATTTCTTAATTGCTTATGTCATAAAAGTATAGAAAATGGCCAATATTTCCTTCAAACTTTACTTTTGTGTTCTGGGTATGGAAATTTAGAAATTAACCTATTTTTTATGTACAAACAGGGAAATTTTTATATTTTCACTTACATTAAGTTTGAATAAAACAACATATCAATCAAAATTCACATGTATCTAAACTAAAGTTATACAAAAATAAACAAAAATGTTTCAAATTGAGTAGTTTTTTGAAATTTGTAACTGTAAATCATTTCTATGCATCAGTCCCAAAATAAAGTCTCATATCATTTTTTGAAAGTTTCATTAATCAGGTCACAAAAGCAAAGTTTGAAGAGAAAAATTGGTATTTTCCATTTATTTTAGATACAAGTAATTGGAAAATAATACTTTCTACTTAGGAACAAGAAAAGTAAAAAAAATTGTTACATAATGTCAGCTTTTATAACTGAACTTTAACTTCTTTTAAAGTTATCAAATGTAATCAGAGTTGTACTTTGTATTTTTTAGGGAGCCTCACATAATAATGGCTATCAAGCTAGGTTAGTAGACTCTTGCTACGGGGTTCAATTCTCACAGAGTGTGTCATACTTCAAACTGGTGGAATGGTTAAAAAATCCCATTTAATTAATGAATTGGATTTATAGGCATCTCTTCAAGCTGAAAATGTAAAATAAAAAATGTGACATTATTTACTACATTATTATTTATTAGTCATTATAATAAGAATTTGTTTGGTTAGTACTAAAAATCCAGACAAAAATATTTGAACCAATATGTTTTAAGTATTATTGATGTAAATGTTAAAAAATCTAATTTATGTTGTGACAGGAATTTCAGCTAGTGACAATATATTATTTTCATTGGCATTCTTTCTTTTTATTTCAGTTAATTACTTTTTCTATTTTTTCTAAAACAAAGAAATTAAAGATTATATTGTAAAAATGTAATATAAATATAACATTTGCAATTCCTAAAAAATATTCCTATTAGAGAATCTTGTATTTACAATTCTTTCTCAGCTATAGACAAATAAATAGGCATATATCTATCTACTTAATATGTACCAATACTTGCATAGATATCTATTTATATATTCATATTCATATTCTTATAGTTGCTTCAGGAAAGTATGACATTTTAGCTGATCGAGTGCAGACAGGCAAAGTTGTCTTCTCTAACAATTCCTCTCATTCTTTTTGAGAAACATTCAAAGAAATTACTGTAATTAGCAATTAACAGACCTGGAGTTATCTCCATTGGACAAGCATTTTTTCTAATTTATGCTTAATTTAAGAATTACTTGGATATGTCTGGTCCAATTATACTTGATAATGCATCATTTTCTAAGTTTGAAGGTTTCAATGGCACTGTGCAAATAAAATATGTTTTAGCTGTGTTATATGAAAAAACACACACACAAAAATTGAATTAGTATAATACATGCGGGTTGTTCAAAAAGTTCTAAGCCTCACCCAGAAGGAGTCAGAGAAACAAGACAGTTTTTCCCTATTTTCAATATAGTTCACCTTATCATTAATCATCATAATGTCATGCCATCAGCACGAATATCCATGACCCTTCCTCCTCACCCTTCTCTATTGTCCATTGCTCCCGGCAGGTTTTCAGGGCTACATCCCGTATCGGCACAGAGCTGCTGTATGTAGGTTCTAGTTGGTCGTCTTGCCTTTTTTCGTCTATGTGAAGGGGTCCACAGGAGATCATCACTTATGAGTTTGTCCTTACTTCTCCAGCAGTGTCCCACATGTCTGGTTCATCTAACTTGGATAGTTTTTCGTGATGGACGGTAAGTGACCGTACAGCTGTTGCTTTGTGGGGTGCTGCTTCCATGTTTTGTTCAATTTTGCTCACAGCATTCTTGTGTAGTTGCCGTCAAGCTTTTTCTCCATATGTCTAGTTAGCATCCATGTAGTGCATCCATACAGCAGTATTGACACAACCACTGCTTGGAAGAAACTGTGTTTTATTTTATCAGTCAGGTCTGACTTCCATATGACCGATCACCTATCGATAGCTGTCCATGCCTTTGCTAGTCGCATGTTGATGTCTGTCTTAGTTGATGAGACACTGCTTCCTAGATAGGTGAACTTGTCTACTAGTTTCAGAGAGCTACCGTTTAGTGTGAATTTATCATTAATATACTTGGTCTAACAATGTTCAAGCATTCCAAGTGCAGCACAGTAGGTGGCATCCTCCTTTACAGCACATATGACCTCATCATTGTTTCCAAACTGGCAACAACACAGGTGGGATTTGAGTTGAGGAAACAAGAAGAAATCAGAAAGAGCTAAATCTGGTTAGTAGCTGAACTGAATCAGGTTATTAGCAGCCAACTGTGCCTTTCAATTGCTACCCCATATGGGTAACAATTGAAAGGTACAATTGGCTGCTTCAGCTTTTGTCACCTGATCAAGAGAACAACTGTCCTCAGCTTCCCTTTGTGTTTTTACTTGATTGCTTCATTTGCTTGTCTTAATTCTGGTGTATAGTAATATCCATTAATAGTTTTTCCCTTTCCCAGGTATCCTCTCATGATTACACCTTCGGAATAAAAAAAAAGCTGAAGACATCACCTTGCTAACAGACACGGCATGCTTGACCATTTTTGAGGGTGAAGAACCAGAGTGTTTCCTCTGTTTGATTCAATTCAGGTTCAAAGAGGTGAACCCTGGTTTTATCTTGAGTTACTAATCTGCCATGAAAATTTTAGGGTTAACCTGGAAGTGAGTTAGAAGTATTCTTTTCTGCTTGCGCTCTGGTGTTACCATTTTTAGAACCCCTCTCATAGACAGCTTACTCATCCTTAAAATCTCAGTTAAAATACAGTAGACTGAATCAGAACTAATTCTTATTGACTAAGCTAAATCCATATGGTAACTGACATCAACTTGTTCATCAATGGTTGAGGTCTTTTCTGTGCTGTCTCCGCTCTGCTTGAATTTTGTTGCCCATTTCTTCAAATCTGCATAGGAAAGAGAGTCTTCAGTAAGTATCTGTACCATTTTGTCATAGATTTCTCTGGATGTCATATGTTTCTTGTGCAGATAATTTATGACTGATTGAGGCTCTGTTTTGTCCATTCCTAAATTTGTTGCTCACTTTTGTATGGGCCTCATCTGCACATAATTTAAGATAGAAAGCTGAATTAGTTTTTCTAGTTTTATAAGGCGTTTTATAAGGAGGTGAGGCTTTTTGAATAACACTCATCATTTATTATTCTACTTGGTATGTCTATTACATTTTCCTAATGAGTACTAATACTTACATACTTAACAATATGAAGGATAACTTTGGGGATTAGAACTAATATTGTTCTTCCTCACTGTTTCTACTTCATAGCAAAGTCATTATCTCTTTCTGTTTGGCTGAAAAGAGCAGTTTTTCTAAATTGACCTTGGAAACCTTGAGGCACCATCTATTTTATGTTTATCCTCAAGTTAAATTACCCTATTTTCAGCCTCCAGAGTCCAATTCTTTGACCATCCATGAGATTATCATGCCTTTGAATAAAATAAAATAATAATAGAAAATGAAATAAATGAAAATAAATCTTGCTACAAGTCTAAAAATTGAACCAAAATTCCTGATTCAGAAGTGCTAGATTTGGAGAGAAAATCAAACCCATGCAAATATAGTTGTAAACAAACCATATGATTCCATAAATTCTAACCAATGATAATAAAGGTATTTTGGTAAGACTGAACCTAGTGGATTCACAAAACCTTCTACAGGAGACACCAAGAAAAACATTATAGACAATGAATGACCCTGAAGTTGGAAGCCAACAGTCCACCAATGTATCAATGTAGCTGATAGGTCAACTACAGTTTTCAGTTATACACACAAGAACGCTTTCTTGTTCCTATATGCTTGCACACAGAGAACATCTCTTTCCAATTTAAGATCTTGATTCATTTCCTCAAGGATAATAAATTTCTAGTTTGTTATTATTGTAGAGAATTAGTTTTCAACTTTTATTTGTTCTATCAGGACTGTGTTGCCCACATGTTATTTCTATTTCTTCTTTCATTTACTCCCACACCTTTCTCGCTTGGTTAGCAGGGAAACAATTCAATACTGCTCATTTTTCTATGACCAAGGCAGATTGAATTCTACAACTATGTTCCTAACTTCACAACCAGCCAAATCCAACAAAGCAATCACAACTTTTATGAGTATAGACTGCTGTATGGAATAGCAAACAATTTTGTATTTTATTGGAGGTACAACAGAGCTATAATGAGGTAACATCTTTTCTTAAATGATTTGTTGTAAGAAAAGTATAAAATTTCAGTTTCTTGAACCACTTTCACTTTTCATCAATGGTGGACTCTTTTCATCTCTAAAATTAAGCTAACTTCTAATGCTTGCCTCTTTCTTAGCTCCCTTTCTTTTTTTTTTAAATTCTCAAAAACTGTCCTTTACTCCTACGTCAACAATATCCATCCTTTTTGGCATTATATTAAAAAAAACAAAATCTCTGAAATTATGTACTTAGGTAACTTAAGACATTACCAATATAACTATTTTCTTTATAAATACTGAGTGTGTACATGTGTGTGTGAGTGTATGTTTAGTCCTTAGGATATGGTTTCAGATAGTGTCATTTCATTTTTACATTATAAATGCAATTCACCATGGTGTAACATTTACTAATCTGGCAGATTAATTATGACTGAGTAATGAGTTAAATCATCACTAGGAGTCTCATACTTGTGACCTTGTGCCAAATCTAAGTTATGCTTAGTCTTTTTACGGAGCTTCACATTGTAATGGCTACCAAGCTAAGCTAGTAGACTCTTGCTTGTGAGTTCAATTCTCACTGAGTGTCTCATACTTTAAACTGGTGTTATGGTTAGTGAGCTTGTCTCGCAGATCTTTGTGAGTGAATTTGGTTCTCACAATGTTTCCCATTAGTTTAGTCCTGTGCCAAACTAAGCTAAGCTTAATAAATGGTCATTTCCTTACAGGTACCTTGTGTTGCATAATGGTTAGCAAGCTAGGCTAGCATACTCTTGCTAAGTTTAATTTTCACAGTGTGTACTCTACTTCTGATACTGTGTCACAACTAAGCCAAGCTTAGTAAATGCCTACAACACAAATTGAGGACAACCACAGTATGTTTCAGGATAATCATTGTATAAGTGAGGGATACGGCAGACTTATTTTATGAAATACATAAGTTCCTTAATAAACTACTAACTTACTTGGCTTTTGTTTCAGTGACTCTGGTCATCAATGGCGAAGGAAAGTATGTTGCTCAGTCTCAAGGTGCCATCTACCAAGGTTACACCTCTTCATTGCACCAAAAAAGGTATGGTTAGAGCCAATCCCTGGCATTTTAAGTATTCTAAATTGAAATGCTGACAGAACTGACTAATTTTCATCTCTATTCACTTTAAATTGAACTTAGTGTCTCATTTTGCCCTCATGGGATTAATACCTAACATCATAATAGAATTTTCCTTTCAAACCAAGTCCTTTCCAATTGAACTACACAACTGGATTTAGTCATATTTATTAATTGTGGGTATTACTCAATGTATTTTAGTAAGGTTTATTACAAAAAAATAAATAAAAAAGTAACCTATTTACTTACACTGGAAATTTACTGTACACGACACTAAAGATAATACTGATAATGATAATGAAAATATCAAATAATACAGACAACCCTAAGTACAAGAGAGCTCTGTTCTTATAGCTGTACTTAACCTAGTTATTATATAAGTCAAAACCCAGTAGTATTGAATATAAAAATGACAGTACTATACTTGGAATTTATAAACTTTGCTTATTCTCGCATACATATTGCTTACTATATATTCTGTTTCAAAGTTGTCACACATTTAATTACTGTACAGATTCATTGTTGTTTAATTTCAGTGACAAAGCAGGTACCAGTGCTTTAAGCCTGACTTGACCACAAAGACAGCATTATTGTACTTTTATCTCCAATATAGCATCATACAACCTTTTAACAGAAACAGATAAAAGATGTGTACTGTATTGTAATTTTTCTCTTTGTAAGTTTTCACACCAATTCTATCTGGTGGCCTTTACTAGAGTCCAAGTGACAACAAGTCTCATCAGTTCTCCTGGACTCAATCCTTCTGAGCTGGAAATACTCAAGTTTCCAAACCAATAAACTCACACACTAATATTAATCAGGTAGGAATTTTAAAAAAACAATGGAGAGGATAAAGAGAAATAGGACATATGAAAGAAGAAAAGTAAGAATTAAGAAAGCAAAAAAGAAAATATACATATCATATATATATATATACATAGAGAGAGAGAGAGAGAGAGAGAGAGAGGTAGGTAATAGAAAAGTATAAAAATTGCCAAAAAGCAAAAGAAATATAAAGCAGAGGATGCAAAAAAATATTTGGGCATTGCTAATTACTTTTATAAAAAGAAATTTGAAATGTCTGTATTTGTTCACACAAAAATTTTATGAGTGCTTTGCATTGGTGTAAAGACATAATTTACCCAGTTGACAAGGTCCAGAATATACTATCTGCATCTCCTGCTGAGAGGTAAGACTCCTTTCTCCCCAAAAACATGTCATAGGTATGACACTAAACTGTATATGGTGATGAGGCTCCAATTTTGGAGATATGAGGAGTGTAGAGTTATTCCTTAATAACTATTAGTTCCAGGTTCACTCTGACCTGGAGTGGTAGTACTTATGGTCAAATAGATAATATATAAAATGATTTTGAACAACATTAATATAACAATAATACTGACATCAGTTTGAATTTTTGAGATGAGACTTAAAGCGCAATATTTTGTGTGTGATTTTTCGGACTATTGTCCTCATCTTTATTGTTGTTAGTTGAAACACAATGTTTCAACTGCTGTATCCTGCAGATTTGGTGATCCATTTGTATCTCAAAATCTCAGAGAAGTTTGTGTGTCTTATTTTCCAAGACAGATTCTGGGTTGTGTATATACCATTTGTTCATATGGTCAAATTTAAACTTCTTGCACAATTCCCAGTGGATCACATTTCCCATCAAGTCCTGTCTAATCTTATACTCTTTTTGCACTAATCTACTGCATTCGCTTATGTGATTGGTCATATCATCTCTAGTGCCACATAATCTACATCTACTATTTCGTTGCATTTTGTCAATTCTTGTTTTTGTTATATTTTGACCTTTTGACCCAGCCAAAAATGCCATTCCCAGGTGATGCACTGGAAGGAGATGACACATTCTAATGGCAGTTATGAGAGGAAATCACATGGGCGGAAATTGGCTGATGAAATGGGACGAGCTAAAAAATTCCCAAGGTACACTCATAGACTGATGCACCGGAAGAGAGTGACCTGTGAACTGCATGACAGTTATTTCCGCTTGATGACGATTAAACATTTGGTTTCAAAGATCGAGTGGGCGATCGTGTGGGCGTTGAATTATTATATAACGCAGTCAAGATGGAAGTCAAGTGCCAGTTGAGTTGAAGATTGGATGGAGTTATAGACGAGATGTGGTAGGAAAAGCCATATCAGGCCAAAGGGGCCTTTGGGCCCTGATGAGTTGAGGTCCGGAGAAGATGCTGATAAGATGCCGTAAAGAAAGTCATCACCCAGCAGAGTGGCATCTGGACCTCCGGTTGAGCATCAGGAGAACGAGAAAGACACAACGTTGACGGTCATAACAATGGGGTCAAAATATTACAGTTTCTGTTCGGTCTCTTGCTCCCTCTCACACGCAAACCTTGAGTAACCCTTTTCGAACCCTTGCAATAAAGTGAGAGGTAAATATTTTGTTAAAGAAGTCTTCTTGCGTCTGTCTTTATTATTGTGTCGTTACGATGCTGTAGATGACAATATAACATTTTGACACAGTCCTTATGGTGTTGTTTTAAGCTGCTATCAAAAAAGATTCCATTTCTCTCTTAACGTTTCCCTTTCATATCCATGTCTAAGTTTTCTTGTGTGAGATTTGCTTGCTTGTTGCTTATAATTTTTCATACAGTCATTTTTCTTCCCATTTTTTGTCTTCTGGTTATTTTTGATCTCTTGAAGCTTGTGTTGTCAGTATTGTTTTTGGTGTTATTATTATTATCATTATAAATTTTCTACTTTCAGTTTCTTACAATCCTTCAGCAGGTCTTGATCCAAAACCTAGTATTTATGTTTTTTGCTGCTTCTTTTGTGTGATATTTCTCACTCTCCTCAGGAGATGTGCAGTTCCACAAAGTGAATTTTTTGTATTTCATATAGTTTGGGACAGCCAAGTATTTTTTAATGTGTTCATCTGTCCCTTTCTTGTTCATATTCAGGGTTCCCACTATTACTGGCATGGTGGTAGAGTTAATTTCTATTTCCAGGTCTTTGTATCTACTTATTATATTCTTTGGTATGTTATTATCTGTTGGCACAGACATATCAATTAGGAAGCATGTTTTTCTTTTATTGACTCTAACCACTGTATCTGGTCTACTGTTTTTTATTTTTAAATCAGTTTGGATTGCAAAGTTCCTGTTATTGGTTCTGGTTGGTGCTGAGACAATTTTTTGAATTTTGGTATTCCATAGTATTAACATATTTTTCAATTGAGTGTTCACCAAAGGTCCAGGAGACTTGGGTTCAATCCCAGGTCACGTCATACCAAAGACTTTAAAAATGGTACTTGATACCTCTACAATATAAAGTATGTATCAAGGGTAAAGTGGAGCAATCCAGGGAAAGGAGTAGTGCTCTCCTCTATACCTTGGTGTAGTAGCTATTGAAAAGGGAGCCTGCTGGTCACCCTCAACTATAGTCGCCAACTTTACTTTTATCAAGTCTATCTTTATATTCTATCAGTGTTAGGATTGGGCAACTGGACACTAATGGATCAATTGATTCCATTTTTTTGTTTGCAAAGTCGACATATTTGAGATGCTCAAGGACATGGCCACGTAAAATTATTAACCAAAGAAAGAAATTGTGGAATTCAAATTTGGAGGGAATTGATATTATTAATATTGCCATGGAGGGAATTGATATTATTAATATTGCCATTTTTTTGTTTGCAAAGTCGACATATTTGAGATGCTCAAGGACATGGCCACGTAAAATTATTAACCAAAGAAAGAAATTTGTGGAATTCAAATTTGGAGGGAATTGATATTATTAATATTGCCAAACCACCACCCCAGCAGTGAAACCAAATTACATATAAACCAATAGATTTACTTGCTGAGCCAACCAGAGAGAAGCAGCTATAAGACTCTGTGTTACTCTGAGCCCAGACTTTGTACTAGACATCAGATAAGTACAGAAACAGAGAAAAGCCGAAACATAATATGCTACTTTGAGCCCTGACCTTGTACCAGACTTCCAATAAGTAGAGAAGTAAACAGAAACCTAAACACGATATGATACTTTGAGGGGCCTTGTGCCTAACTCTGAGCTGAGAATTTGACTAGCTGTTAAACTCTGGACTGGGCCTCTGTGTTACATTACTAATTAAATGCTGAGAAGGGTGAATGCATGTACTATTTCACAGACTTTTATACTTAAAAAAATTATTTGTTTTTACAAATCTGTGTCTTGTTCTTTGTTGGCCTTCCAATTATTTTTTCCTTTTTAATTGTGTGATCTCATGTGTCCATTCTTCAATTGGCAACCCTGAATAGCAATTGATTTGCTGTCTGGAACAAAAAACACAATATGAGCAGATAGGCAGATTGACCATGCCTTCCGGTGACACAGTCAGCCAAGCGAGATGCCAGCAGATGAAAAGAGATGGCTGGGATGGCACATATTGAGTTTGGTCCATTTTTCACGTTTGCCTGATAGTTTCTTGTTGGTTGACATTGATCTTGCGCTACTATGAATAAACGCTTTGTCTCTGCCTTTAGTCCAGCACTTTTCAGCCAGCAATTAGTTTCTACTATATTGATATCTGCAGTTTAAATTCTTTGCCCATGTTGAAGTTTTTGTTTCCTGGAATTTTTTAACTGAACTGACTTTTGCTTCTTTCTTTATAATTTTTACTGCTTGTATTGCTTAACCTTTTATGTCAATTTATTTCAATTAGAGATTGAAATGGTTAGCAAATTTATTGCTTTCTTTACTGACTGAATATTTTTTATTCCTTTTTGGAATATTTTTTCTTTTGCTTCTCTTGTGTATTTACAAACTGTAACATCCAATCAGTTGTAGTGTTTTTTTTAATCCTATAGTAGTTGTTTTATTGGTGAATTCTAGTAGGATTAAGCCCCTTCCATTATTTTCTCTTTTGATGTAGAGACACTCTATATCTATTCTTGTGTGATGCATTCTGTGGCAGTTTATTAGTTTCCTAACTTTAGTATCCATCTTTTTAATTTCAGCTAACATCCATGTTATGGTCAAGGGGAAGTTCAAATGATGACACAACACAGAAATAAGTGATAAGAAATATATTGACGGAAAATAGTACTTACACAAACAATAGCTGGGAGAAACCCCTCCTCAGCTTTACAATCAGGAATATTACCGCTCTTGGTAACGGCTCGCTGAGACTCGACTGAAACTGAGACTGAGACTGAACTGAGACCGCGCAGAAGAGAGCTCAGTTGGTATATGTCACATGAGTACAAGTCCATCTATAGGGATACCCCAACACCCACCTCCCAAGCCTTTTGCTTTCAAAAGGGTTTATTCTGCATTAGTACTTTTTTCCGTTTTGGATTGATGGATAGGGGTTCTGTGCATTTCCTCTTCCTCTTCGATCTTCGTTGTTCGGAAGTGTGTTGAGGGGGTTCAAAGTTAAATGTGTCATAGATAACCTTCATGGGTTCTTCCGCTTCGTCTTGGGTGTTGTTAGAATCCATTTCCAGCCGTTTTTTCAGTTGGTTTAAACGTTTCTTATGGGTATGTTTTTGCCCTTGAATTATATATACCTTTTTACCGATCCTGCTAAGGATCGTTCTCTCTTCCCAGTATGGCATATTCTTTTGAAAATTTTGGAAAAAAATCTTCTGACCCGGTAGGAATCGCTTTTATCTTAGATTGTTTCGGGATTAATTTGTCGAATGCAGATCTTATTTTCCTGGCGAACATGATTTCTACCGGTGAGCCGATTGAAGGTGTTGTAGTGAAGGGAAATTTCGTATTTTGGTTTGGCGCGCTTTTTAATTCGACACTTAATTTCACCCAAACAGATGACCTATCCTATTCAGCCCGGACCTTTCATTTCCGGCCAGCAAATTGGGTAAGCTGCCAAACCCACTCTCTTTGGCTGGAGAACGCCGTCCAGTGCAGACGTCACACTGGCCGTTCTTCAATAACCTTCTCTTTAGCTGGATAATGCCGCCCACTGCAGACGTCTCACTGCGGTTCTAGAATAGCAGCAGCAGCAGCATAGACGCACGAGGGAACCCATCTAATTTATGGATTCCTTGCAAGGAATCCCAGTTGAATATAAATTGGATGCATGCAACATGCCTCGCACAGGCACAACTTTATGTCACCCCAAAATTGGCTATGTCGATCCGACGCGTAATTCTGCTCTCGACACCTTGCTCCCATTTTACCTCTGTGCCACTTTAATGGAGAAAACGCATACTCTCCCCAAATACTAGACACGAAACTCACGGTGACATCCAAAGTTCAATTCCTACAACTGCAACATGTATTTCGTTAAACCTACGGACACAATCCCTCACACGTCCGACAACACACGCTGCCATCTTAACCTCCTCAACTTTCTCATAACTCAATTTCGTATCAATAAGCACAACCTCTGCACGAGTCATGCAGCACCAAAAGCAAACCCAATATTCCATGCTGCAAAATAAAACTATCCATAAAAACACATTTCGACCTTCGGCATCTTATCTTCTTCATCATTCTCCCTTTATTTACCCCTAAACTTAGCGAGGGGACTAACAATACTAAGCGAGGAAACAACTCAATGTAAACACGCACACATGTTACAACCATTCCTCGCTAACAACAACAAAATCTCTGGCTAAAAATATTTCGCTAAAGTGTATTCGGGTTCGGTGTTCCTTGTGCTTTCTTGCGTGCTCTTTTTAGTGTGTCGACGAACCTCTCCGTCTAACCATTCGATCTTGGGTGGTATTTTCTTTTCTTTTTGCAGGCGGGCAGAGCATTTTCTTTTAGTTCGACTTTAAATTCTTGCACCTCTGTAGTTGAGTTTTCTCTCTGGTGGCAGAAATTGTTAATTGACTGGCCACATAGTTTGAGACGTTCCATCCAATCCGTTCCAAATAGATTTTGGGACTGTTTGTGGACGAAAACTTTTACTTTTTTAGTGGTACCATTCAGGGTTACGGGTAGAGTTAATTCACCCTCGAACTTCATTTTGTCACCAGTTACTGCACGGGCTGTTTTGTTTGTTTTTCTCATCGTTGGTTTTTTTTTTCAATTTTTTTCCATGTGTGTAGATTAATGATTGATAGGTCCGAACCTGAATCTAACAGTTGGTCCACTTTCTTTTATCCAGAATGTGGACTGTTACGTACTTTCGTTGATTTTTTTCTGTTTTAGTATTTCATCTTGCTTGTCTGACTGTTTTTATTTCCTTTGTTCCTACAGCGTGTTGCTTTGTGGCCCATTTCACCATACTCGTTACAAGTTTTGTTCTTGTTGAAACAATTTGTTAACCAATGTTGTCCACCGCAACGACTGCATGGACTTGTGGGTAATTTCGGTTTTTGGATTGGTCGCCGATTCTTTGCTTGTGTCTGGTCGTACTTTTTGTTTTCACTGCTTTTCCAAGGGGCGTAATTTTTCGGCTTGTAGCTTGTCCTTCCGACATACGCTACTCCCGATTCCTCGATGTTTTGGAGACGTTTTTGACGCTAACTTCGCGTTGACAGTCTGCCGCGACCTGCCGATAAACGTAAACAGATCAGATTACACGCTCGCCTTAGGACAATTATATCCGGGTACGGCCGGAAATGACTAAGCCCTTTTTTTATGACCTTGACATTCCGTGTCAGCTAAAAAAAAAAGGGATCGATTAAAATTAACAATATTTACAAAACACTTCAGCCAAAAATAACTTGATAAAAATGGAATTAATAGTCGTCGCCAGCTTATAGCAGGTTAAAAAAGTTCTTAATTGCTACACCCATTTTTTATAAAAGAATTTCCTATTCACGCGGCTGGGGCTGTGTCATAGCACCTTCGTAATATCAACAAGCCCTTTTTCAACGCTCGTTGGCACGTTCTTTGCGGAGCTCATACGAGATTAGAATCCTACGTTATTCGTGGTTGCATCCGCCTCACCGCCACTTCTAGTGGTAGATTCAACACCTTTTTTTTATACGGTCCTTTTTAAGGGTTATGAGAGGTCACCTTCTGCGGGTCGGAGCATCTCTAACTGGTTATTAATGACCAGCTGAAATAGACGGCCAGGAGGCAAACACGAAGAGGACTCACTAAGACCAGCCGGTCTTAACCATCGCTCGGTTCTGCTCATCCATTCGGCTACCGCACAGCTTTGGCGCGAAAAGCCTGAGCTATCGTCTCAATTCGATCTCACAGCTTTGGCGCGAAAGAGCCATAGCTACCGCACAGCTTTGGTGCGAAAAGCCTTAGCTATCGTCTCGATTCGATCTCACAGCTTTGGCGCCAAAAAGCCATAGCTACCGCACAGCTTTGGCGCGAAAAGCCTTAGCTATCGTCTCGATTCGCTCTCACAGTTTTGGCGCGACAAAGCCATGGCTACTGCCAACGATACGCCCGCACAACTATTTGGCACGACAAAGCCATAGCTACCCGACGATACGCCCGCACGGCTATCTGGCACGACAAAGCCATAGCTACCATAAACGATACGCCTACACAGCAATCTGGCACGATAAAGCCATAGCCACCGTAAACGATACGCCCGCATAGCTATCTGGCACGACAAAGCCATAGCTACCGTCAACGATACGCCCGCACAGTTATCTGACACGACAAAGCCATAGCCACCGTAAACGATATGCTCACACAGTTAGGGGCACGACAAAGCCCTAGCTTCATCGATCCGCTCGCTCGACTGCGTATATGCTAAGGCCTGGCAAACCTTAGCTACCATCTATCTGTTCGTTCACTCGGTCCGCAGTACTAAGACGCGATTAAGTATTAGCAAACTACGCTCGTTCGATCCGTACGCTACCAAGCTGCCAGCACCGACTCCGACAACGACGCTGTTACAGACGCTCCTGCATTCTACGACTCAACTGATCTCAGTTCCCAGCAACGATCATCCAACCGCACCTACGACTCGAACATACCAGCTACTGACATCGTCCATCTAGCTGGAGACCGGAACACTACGACTACGTCTGTAATTTCTGACAATAAATTGCCATTCTTGTTGATTTATTTCCTTGCCTCTTTGTCCTCTTCATTTTCTTTGGTCGTCACTACTCGCACGTATTAAACTAAAATTCATTTGCAGGGTCGACTCGCTTATCGGCTCCGCAACAAGTCTTCAGCCAGTTTCTGGCTCACTTTCTAACTTTGACTGGACTCTCCGTCTTACCTTCGATTTTTTTTGCAGAGACAAGGCCTTGTGCGAATATCAAGCATTTAAAATCTTCGGCTGATAATTCCGCCAAACGAAAATCATTACTATGTTTATTTACTATGGACGCGAATGTGAGATAGTCTTTGTCGTCCCACTTCGACAAGTTAAAGCACTTCCATCTTTTGCGGAAAAGTGTTAAGTTCGTGCTAAATAACTCAGGCAAGAGTTTAACTGCTTCAGAGAATTCCAATTCGCTTGTCTTCTTCGGTCGAATGTAGTCGACAAAATAACTATATTCAGTGGTTCCTAACTTTCTTAAAAGTAAGCGAACCTTCTTAGCGTTGGTCCAATCTTTGCAATCCACCGTGAAAAGATCTTCGTATCTTCTGTAGAAGGCTTCGAATGTTTTATCTTCCTCCGGAAGATAAATGAATTCCAGATTGTATTGTGGGAAAAAGCAGTGTTATTTTCGCTGGGTTCCGTTTTATTTAATACTTTAAGGAATAATTCTTGTTGTTTTCGTTGAATTTATCGTAGTCGGCCGACTACTCATAACCCAAACGAAAACAAAACAAACAAACCCCATTCCTAAAAAAATGATGAGTCACTGATCTCGTATTCAGGAACTATACGTAAGGGACTAAATTGCTCCGCACAGAACGTTTTCTTTAAATATTAAATTCAGTCTGTTTTTCAAAGGACAGCCTTCAACTAATGGACAAAATTGGTCGTATTTGAAAACACATGGTCGAATTAGAATGGAGTTTCTCACTATAATATAATAATAATAATAATAATAATAATAATAATAATAATAATAATAATAATAATAATAAGCAAGGTCATTGAACATAGACCACATAGCGTAGTGGCACCGGGTAGCTATATAAGCAGCGGTATCAAACCGGGTCGAATCAGTTGGGCTGGGGGTCAGCTGCGGGTGTGGGAGAAAGCCAGATTTCTCCCTGGTCGTTCTACGACTGTAGCATAATCAGCAGCAGTTGCCTATGAGGACTGCTCAAGGTTTCCACTAAAGCAGACGTCCAGATTCCAGCCGCAGACGACATAGGAAGATTGCCAGCCTCTCAGCTTAAAAGCCCTTTTCAGGGCTACTCAGAAAGTGTTACCAAACACCTCCTAAGACGGCACAATGCAGCAGACACAACTACTAGCCTCTCAATCTAACAGGCTTTTCAGGACTAATTCAGAAAGTCTAATACTCTTTGAGACGGCACCAACAACTACCTTCTTGCACCGGCGACCACCTCACTGCAGCGGCAACTAACATTCCTGAACCAGCGACCACCTTCCTGCACCAGCAACTACCAGTCCTGAACCAGTGACCACTTTCCTGTTCGCCGGACTTCTTTTTTTTTTTTTTTTTTGGTAATTTACGATTCGCCATGATAAAATTTGGCCTTTCGAAGAAAACCCTTGTTTTGTCATTCTTGCCTAGTTCGTTGTCAATCATTTATATTTCAAAAGTTTGCGCGGACCGGTATATTTATCTGGCCTCCGCAACAAATTTGTTGTTCCTTCTGTTGTTGAAGTAATTTCTCCTCTTGTTCTTTGTTGTTGAAGTAATTTTTCTTTCCACCTTTGTTGCTGCTGTTGTTGTTTTTCTTCCTGCTCTTTATGAAACTGCAAGAAAAATTGTTGTTGTAGTTGTTGTTGTTGCAGTTGTAGTATTATCGCCTTGAAATCCTCCATACTAGTATCGGATATGTATTTTCAGAGGCAAACAAATTTTTTTTGTAGTAAAACAAAATGGCTTCTCTCTCAACCAAATTTGCATAAACGACCACAGACCGCGTTTATCCTGTAGAGGAACAATGACTGTTTCTCTTTCCTTCTTTCCCAAGACGGGGTTGGGAGAGAAAAAATATAGTGTAGCTTTTACTTTTAACTTGAGTGGAAAATGAGGAGAAAAAAAAATAAGGCAAATAATAATCCCTTACAGTTTTTTCTCTTTCCAGAAAACAAAGTCTTTCCTTTCTATCAATAGTTTAGAGTTCTTTAATATATATATATATATAGCGGGGGATGAAAAATAAATACACTGTGGTAACTTATATCAACAGAAAAAAAAGTTCAATTTTTATTTTTTTTTACGGCTGAGAGCCACATATAATTTGCATAAGAACAAGAAAAGGTTTTGGTCAACCCTTTTTGTGGACTTGAAGACAGTTTTCGTTTTTCTACGACAAAAAAACTTGTCTTAATTTTGCAATGAAAGAATTGAAAACGACATTTCACAAATAACAAAATACTTGGTTCTTTCTTTTTTCACAACAAGAAGAGGAGAAAACAAAGTCTTACAGTTTCAGTAAGTGAAATTGATTGTTTCTCAAAGTTTTACCTTTGATTTCAATATATCTGCGTCACTTTTTTTTTTGTTGTTGTTGTTGTTTTGTTTTTTTTGGTTTGTGGACTCGGTTTTTTACCATTCGTGTTTTAGCGTACAGTCAACTTGAGACACGTGTAGTTGAAATTTTCCGAATTTCTTTTTGTTAATTGTTTACGCGTAAGTCCTTATTTCTACGAATCCGACGTCGCCAGTTTGTTATGGTCAAGGGGAGGTTCAAATGATGACACGACACAGAAATAAGCGATAAGAAATATATTGAAAGGAAAATAGTACATATAGAAACGATAGCTGGGAGAAACCCCTCCTCAGCTTAACAATCAGGAATATTACCGCTCTTGGTAACGGCTCGCTGAGACTGAGACTGCGACTGAGTCTGAACCGAGGGTATTTGTTGCACGCCCCACCTAACGGGCAAGAGCGCCACAAGGCTTTTTTAGCTGGGTCTGGACGCAGAGCCGGAGCCTACATACGGCCCCGTCGGTATTCCCCTTATTAGGAGCGCCTCAGGCCCCAGGCAATGAACCCAACCCTTCTTAAGGGGGTAAAGGTCCGGGTGGACGGCCCCCTGAGGCCGGAGGAAATGGTGAGTCAACAGCCAGCACTCGGCTAGATGCGTGCCCAACCGAGACTGCGCTGAAGAGAGCTCAGTTGGCATATGTCACATGAGGACGAGTCCATCTATAGGGGACACCCCAACAATCCAGTTTATTATGCTAAAACTGTATGTCACTACTGCTATTACCATCACTATGACTTTTTTTGCAGACAATTCTGTTTTATTATTATTATTATTATTAACATGGAAGTAATGTTGGTTTATTTTTGCACTTCACGAAATAGATTTTGAGAGAACATTATGGCATTTTCCAATTTTAGATAGCTCCAAGTGCCATATTTCCCAGTAACAACGGCCTCAAATATATTTTAAAAACTTTAAATCACAATAGAATTTTATGAAAATCAATATAGAAATAATGAAATGGTCTTAGAACAATAAAAAGATTGATTTCTGAATAAAACCAGTAAATGTTCTTGTTTTTTCTGTCTTTTTAAAATAATTAGCATCTTTACAGATGCTAATTATTTATGCTAATTATTTGTGCTTGACTAAATGATATCTCATAAAACAGTCTGGAAGACAGGTGAGCAAAGACTATTCTTTACCATTTTTCTAGTCCCTACATCCATCTGTATACACATCCATTGCAAAAGACAGAATGAAAAATATGACCAAAAAGTTGAATTTCATGTAAAAATGATGAGAAACTTTTCTGTAAAATTAACCGAAAAATTTTTTTTCTTTTTTTCTCTGAGACTAAATTCCAAAAAATATTCTCTTTTTCTTTTCTTTTAATAAAAAGCCACTCTGTCTTACTTTCTTCTGCAAGACAATGTCTCTATTAATGTTCTTGTTTCTTTTTCTCTTTGTCGGTCATCTTCCCTCTCAATAAAGTAAGTAATGGCGTCTGAGACTTTTGTAGTTGTTGGAGTTGACTGAAGTCATTAATTCTTTTTCTTAGAGAAACAATTCCTCTAAAATATAAATGTAATAGAAACCTACTTTTTTTGGCTTCTTTCTTTCTTTTCTCTTCTTTTTGGCTTGATCTGTAGAAACCTATTTTCTTCGGTTTCTGTCTTTTATCTCTTTTTCAGCCTGTTCTAACTTCGAATTCCTTTCCGGAATTCTGAATGTAATACAAAATCCTTCAGGTGGATTTAAATTCTTCTCGTTTTTTTTCTATTTTTTTTTTTTTTTTTTTGGCTTTCAAGCCATTTTTGAACCCCCTTCTGGAATTCTGAAAGAACGCTGAATCCTTCAAGTGGACTTAATTCTTGTTACTCCGCTCCATTTGAGTTGAGTAAAAAATGCAGCCTCCTGTTTTCAACTGACTATGGTTGATTTCGACGAGTAATGCCAGGGGCAACAGTCCCCTCTCGAGTGACTCCATTCAGATTAAAGCTCCTCTGCCACACACATATTTTCACCGAACACAAACGCTAACCAGAAGTAAAAGAAAGGCAATACAAAATAGGCCTCGAATTGACACAGACATGTAGGTGCTCCATTCAATAAATCCATTTGCAGCTAAAATTTCCACAGTATGGAAGTATTAAACCTATCTGTGTGTAAGCAAATAAGCTTAGGGTATTGTATGATGTGTACTATTTTGTAGTGTTGTGTTCGAAAGGGACGAAAATATCCCTGTCTTGGAGGAGGAGACAGGACTCTAAACATCCCAACAAACCATCTCACATCCGACTAGAGCCGTATTAGCGCAGCCAGAATGTCCCTATTTGTCATTCATCCCAGCGATTGGATGAGTGTGCCACAAGGCCTATTTTAAGATGGGTCCGAGTGCAGGGACATAGCCCAATAACGCCCGACGGCTCCAAAAATGCATCGGGCACCGTTGGCATTTCTCTAAAAAGGGGTGCCTTGAGCCCCTTGAGCCTCGAGGATACTGACCGACTCCCAGCGGAACCAGGACACATCCGACCAGATCCATGAACCGACCAACACAGCTGACCGAGGTATGTCCCAGCCAACGGTATTTATCGCACGTCCCACCAAACGGGCGAGTGTGGCACAAGGTCTTTTTTAAGGTAATTCCGGGCGCAGGGCCGTAGTCCAGACACATGCAGCATTCCCAAAAATGCCTCGAGCCAGCCCAACACTGGAAGGTTGTTGACTCCTGAGTTTATATAGTGGCAACCGCTGCTTCTTTTATGGTTTTTGTAGTGGGAATTTTGTGTTACTAAAAGCCAGAAGTCTCCCTTTTTAATATCCATAATAATGGGATATCTCATTATACTTACACGAAGAGCTTTTGAATATTGCTGGCTCTATTCTGCTTTCATTTGTAGCCTTCTGTTTGTTCTACTGAATTACTTTTTGGGGAGAATAGTTTTCGTGCTGGTAACGGAAAATTCCACTCGATACGTAGTCATGACGTTGTTGTTAGCTGACGTCATGGATGACTTTGCATTTTCTCTAAATCGGGGATTCTATGGTTTGAGTAGCCGGAACGGCCATGATATATACAAGGCTCTGTTGTTTTGGCAATGCCATCTAGTTGTCATTAGTACGAATTCTTTAGTAGACAAGGGAGGTAATCTCACAGCATTATGTGTTGCATACAACATTAAATCTGCTGGAGAAAAGTGGAATTGGCCGAGAAACAAGTTTTTTCTCTCCAAAAAGGCAGATAATCTGGTAAAATAATTCATGAAACTTTACAATTGACACAGATTAAACAGTAAATTCTCCCGAAGAAAGTCGAGGGCATACAGCCGAAACACGGTAAACAAATAATTTCTTCAAACAGAATGCAGTAAAACGAGAAATGTGTAAAGCTTTTCTTTCTTTCTTTCTTTCGTGTTTTTTAAACCTAAGAATGATCAGCATATATTGATCGGCATTTCAAATGCGCCCCAAATCAATTTTTTTTATTTTTTACTATTTATTTATTCAGATAGTTGATATAAAACTTTGTTTAAATCGTTTGATTTGTTTATTGCGTTTGAAATAGTTGCAGTGAACTTGGAATGAAGTTGCTTGTTTTTTGTTTTTTTTTTTCTTATCTGATCGTGCTGTACACTTGTCAGACTTATTCATTTTATTTTATTTTATTTTTACTTTCGTTCGAAGTTAACTGGTCAGACTCGTTTTAGAAATGACTAATCATTTTCAAAGTGGCGAGCAAAAGAAGTGACCCACCTAACTAGAAATCAAATTGCTTAATGCTCATCACACACACACAGAGTGCGTGTGTGTGTGTGTGTGTGTTTCTTCGTTGTTGAAATTATTGAAGAAAACACAAAACTTCGATTCAATGATGTTTTATTTTGGTGCGAGAAAATCAGGCTTTTACATCGTTATACAGCTTTTACATCGTTTTACAGCTATTACATCGTTATACAGCTTTTACATCGTTTTACAGCTTTTATAGCTGTTTTGAGGGATATCACTATTGTTTTTAGGTACACAAATGAATTACAAGACTTTGCTTTAACAACACAACAACGAAAGTTTTTATTTGCAGCTTTGAGTATGGATTGTTCTTGGTGCTGCAAGACTCGTGGAGTTTAAGCTTGTTAGTATTGAGACGAAATTGCGTTATGAGAAGTTAAGAAGGCAGCGTGTGTCGTTGGACGTGTGAGGGATTGTGTTTTTTGCATTTTTGACGAAAGACATGTTGCAGTTGTAGGAATTGAACTTTGGATGTCACCGTGAGTTTCGTGTCTGGTAATTGGGGAGAGTAGGCGTTATCTCCATTAATGTGGACCAGAGGTGAAATGGGAGCTAGTGTGTCGAGAGCGGGATTACGCTCAGTTCGACATAGCCAATTTTGAGGTGACATAAAGTTGTGCCTCTGCGAGGCATGTCGAATGCGTCTAATTTATATTCAACTGGGATTCCATGAAAGAAATCCATAAATTAGATGGTTCCCTCGTTGAGTGTCTATGTTGCTGCTGCTAGTGTTAAAGCCACAGTGAGATGTCCACACTGGGTGGCTTGTTTAGCTAAAAAGCATCGCTAAGCAGGGACGACCAGAGACACGTCTGTTCTGGTCGCCGTCTCAAGCCGAAGAGAGTGAATTTGGCCGCTCACCCGTTTTGCTAGCCGGAAATGAAGGTCCGGGCTGAATAGGATAAGTCATCCTGATTGGGTGAAATTCAGTGTTGAATTAAATTGCGCGCCAAAACAAAATACGAGATTTTCCTCTTCTCGACATTGGTTGGCCCCAGAATTTCAGGTATGGAATACCTGATATTCGATACACAAAATTGTAAGGGAAGGGAAATGAAAGAAAAGAGCCACGAATCTCACAACACAAAAGAGCAAAATACAAACAATGAAAAAAAAATACATACATATATAAAGAAAAAAAAACGAGCAAAAGCAAATTAATAAAAAAAAGGCAAAGTGTCCTGTTTAGTTCTTTTTTTGTGTACCTCGTGGTACGTTTTTTTTTTTTTTTTTTTTTAAACAAAATGTCACTTTGAGAAAAAAGTTCATGAGCCGAGAAATTGGCATACAGAAGTAGCAGTATACTTCAGAGGAGTAGTGTGAGTTTTTTGGGGTCCTCTGAAATTTCTAGCAGCCGCTGGAGGTTTACTGAGGTAGTGGGAGTGATAACCCATGTTGCTGAAGAAAACAAAATAGGAGTAGGGTGAGTGAAAGTTAAAAAGTTACCTATTTTGCGAGTTGGGAAGTGAAAAAGTGTGTTGATAGTTTTGCTGAAAAAAAAAAAATTCCACGTTGTTTGGTATTTTACGTTCATTTTGTGTTGTCCTTGAAGATAGTTCGGCGGGGACATTTGAAAATTTTTCTGGATGTTTCGCTGTTTTTTTTTCTTTCGTGGTGGAATGATGCATGTTCGTAAGGCTGTGTTTGTTATCAGAAGGTTGTTCGTTTAAGAGGTTAATTTTAGTGATGTTTGAAGTTTTTGTTGTTGGTAAGCGAGGAAAATTTTGTTTGGTTCAGCGAGGAAAAGGGTGTAACGTATGTGTGTTTACGTTGTGTCGTTTCCTCTCCGAGTGTGGTAAGGCCCTCGCTAATGCTTGTTGGAAATAATAAGGTGGTTGAAGATGAAATAAGATGGCGAAGGTCGAAAGGTGTTGTTATGAATAGTTTTTATTTGTTTCGCAATTCAAAAAGTGCCATTCGGGATCACCAATTTAGCGCTGAGGTGAAATGGTTAATTGTTTAGTGCTATATTTTTTAAGGCAACAAATGAATTACGAAACTATTCTTTAACAACACACAACAGCGAAAGTTCTTTATTTGCAGCTTTGAATATTTGGTTTGTTCTTGGTGCTGCAAGACTCGTGGTGTTTAGGCTTGTTGGTTTTGGAGACACGATAGCTTAGCGGGATGTTGAGATGGCAGCGTGTCGTTGGACGTGTGAGGGAAGTATTCAAGGTCACCGTGTAGTTTTGTGTGTCGAGAGCGAAGTGGCGCTCGGATCGACATAGTAAATTTTTGTGGTGACAATAAGTGGTGCTTGTGGAAGGCATGCTGAATGTTTCTAATTTATGTTCAACTGGGATTCCTCGTAAAGAATCCATAAATTAGATGGTTCCCTCGTTGAGTGTCCATGTTGCTGCTGCTAGTGTTAAAGCCACAGTGAGATGTCCCCACTGGGTGGCTTGTTTAGCTAAAAAGCATCGCTAAGCAGGGACGACCAGAGACACGTCTGTTCTGGTCGCCGTCTCAAGCCGAAGAGAGTGAATTTGGCCGCTCACCCGTTTTGCTAGCCGGAAATGAAGGTCCGGGTTGAATAGGATAAGTCATCCTGATTGGGTGAAATTCAGTGTTGAATTAAATTGCGCGCCAAAACAAAATACGAGATTTTCCTCTTCTCTACACTTTGTTGTAACCTCTTAATTTTTGCGGATACAGGAGTGAAAATTGCTGAGTTATGTTCACCATGGATTCTAGTCGTCCATTCGCTTGTCCCTCGAGGACTCTAGTAGTCAACTGACTTCTTTCTAGCGTCTTCCTTTTTCAAACCTGCTACAAAACTACTATCTCTAACTCCTACTCCTTCTCTTCATCTCCTCCTACCAAAAGAAACGGTTCCTTATTTTTGCCGCCCAATTTTGAATTCTTGGCGTCTGTGTGTCAACATTTTCTATTTTTAGAACACTCGCCAATCGCCATTTTATCAACCATAACATGTGCATTCGCGTTGAATATCATTTTTCAATCCTCCAAATTCTCGATGTGACAGCGATAAATATGAAATCCTAATTATAATTCTTCAGCCCTTCCCAGCTTAAAGCATCAATATCATCATGGGTAAATTGCATTTATGTAAATAAATTCAACTTTTTTTGTTGCAGTAGGAACCTGCAACAAAAAAAGTTGAATTTATTTACATAAATGCAATTTACTCAACTACTAAGAGTAAGACAAAGAAATTAAGAAAGAAAGAATCACTTGAAAAACTCAGGAATATAAATCAAGATTAAGGGATTAGACAAATGGTAATTAAGGGATTTGACAGAAAAATTTATCCATTTACGTCACAATATAATGAATTCATACAACTGTAAACGCAAAAACAACAACAGCAATACCATCAATGAATCGTTTAGGTTAGTTTGCTTTGTTTTAATGGCATATTAACCTTCGTGGGTTATTTAATGTCAAAGCCGTACTTGTAAAAGAACAGTAAAGGTACTATTCCCAAGGGTATTAGTCCGAAAATAAATGTAATACCACGATTGGAGTTCTGTTGAAGAGCCGATAAGCACGTCGACCTCGCAAATTATTTTAAAGTTAAGCGTGCGAGTAAATGACAGCCACTACAATCACCCCAGATGCCCCAGCAGTAACTTAGGATTCAAATCAAGCTTTGTTGATAATATATATATTGATATAGTTTGTTATATTCATAAATAAAGAATTGTTAATATAGGTATGAGTCCCGGGTTCAATCCCAGGTCGAGTCATACCAAAGACTCAAAAAATGGTACTTGATGCTGCTTTGCTTAATACTCAGTATTATAAGGTAAGGATCACGGGTAAAATGGAGCAATCTAGGGAATGGAGTAGCGCCCTCCCCAACACCTCGATGTAGTAGCTATTAAAAAGGATGCCTTCGGGTCACCATTGACTAAGGTCGCCGACTTACTTTTTATATTAGAATAGCGTAGACACGGCAGTTGGTGACTAATATTTTTCTCGTTCATGTGATCATCGGAGGTCTAACTGTATCTACGCTATCTTAATATATATATATATATATATATATATATATATATATATCGAACTCCTCTGCACAAGTAGGATGCAGCGTTAGGTCAATCTTAAAGCAGAGTTTAACAGATCAGATATCAGAGTTTTCCTTCTCCGAGACCGGTTGACATACCAAAGTTGAAGAGCTAAGTCCTACTATTTAGCCATAGCTGGCGGGAGAATCATTAAATTCATATATTTCCCAAAGGTATTAGCGCAATGTGAAATGCAAACAACTTCACCAAGAATTTGAATCCGGTTCGCCGTGTTTACGTCCTGCGACGCTAACCATTACCTCACAAGTGTCTCTCAGATATTCCCTGTTGACTTTATTCTCTTTCTCCTCTCTGATTATTGCTGAGAAATAGTTAACATTTTGATATATTCAACCAAATATAACGAAATCATGCTTTGAACTATAGAACAGATCTTTTGTGTGAAGACATATAACAAATTAAGTCTTTCAGAATGTTCAAACAAAATACAGAAGGGAGTTCAATTTCAACAGATTTCTAAACAGGAGTTACATGTTCAAGCTGAAGCTCATGGAATTTGTAAAGATCGTAGGGCAACGGGTTTCTCTCCATCTGGAAGTCCAATAACACCCAAGAATGTCTCCAGGGTTCCAGATTAAATCGACCAGAGTCCGTAACAGTTATTTGCGACGGAAGCGCAAAGAACTTAGAATCTCTGTATCTTCTGTTTAGCATATCCCTACCAGATCCAGATGAAGCACCAACTGACCCTGGCTGATATGAAAAATAGGGTAGCCATGTGCAAGTAGTATTGGCAAAAGATCGACGATTACGAGGGGTTCTTGAATGATGTCGGGTTTTTTTATTGTTCATGTTAACTCCAAGAATTGGGTGTTTTGGAAAAATGTGAACCCTCATAGAGGCGTTGGACACCCTCTGCCTGAAAAAAGTCACCATCTCGAAGTATGGCACCACTATTTTTCTTTGAAGATGATCAGGGTAGGGCCATGACGGGGATAAAAGAGCGTTACATTCCTGTACTTGAGCAGTTCTAGGGAGAACTCGAGGAGCACGAAGACCTCGATGAGGAGGAATAGATGTTCCAGGGGGATGGTACTCTTCCTCACACCGTTAATGTTACGATGGCATGGCTACGGGAAAAGTTTGGGAAACGTCTCCTCAGTCTCAAAGCTGAAGTGGAATGGGCTCCTCACTCGCCTGACCTGAACCTTCAAATTTCGTCCTCTAGAAGTTCCTCAAGGACAACATCTACCAGAAAAACCCTGCAATATTGCTGCATTGAAAATAGCTATCACTAAAAAGGCTCAAGTCATCATCCTGGTGGAATGCGCATGCGTTACCACGCATGCCATATTCAACAATACCTTCAACTGAACGGCGGACATCTGGATGAAGCATTCTAAGGATCCTTCATTTTTGGTTTGTTTGAAATTAAATGATGAGCATCTACCATTATTTTATGATTTGTGATCCTTGATTTGTGTCAGACCATTTTGTTTCAAAAATTGTTTCAAAAATTGTGAAACACCCTCTTTCTGTCTCTCACACACTCTCTTCCTCTCTTTCACTCTAAAAATGATACAGGGTTGCTGACTGGAGATCAAGAGATTATAGGTAAAATCGAGAAGAGCATAAAAATCCACATAAATTAAAATCATTTTTGATGAAATAGAGGAAAAGAAAGATTAAAAAAACATGTCGTACAAAATCTTTTGTGTGTTTTTTTATCTTTTTTTCTTTTTTTCCTTTTTTTTTTTGCAAATAAAGTTAACTACGTTCGTATAACATTTAGATGGAAACGTGAATGGGCCTTAAAGAATGGAAAGTATAAGAAAAAATGAGAAGAAACAGTCAAATGGTATGAGAGGAACATAAGCTCAAGATAACACTGACTAACAAAATTTAAAGTTTTTTAGTGACTCTAGTTGAGAGTGGTTTTTGGTTTATTTGGAGTCAATGATTTCAAAACTGACATAATTTTTTTTGTTCTATGTCACAGGAATAAAATTTTAATTATATCAATTTAATAATGGGACATGTTAGGATTTTTAAATAGCATTAGTTTTCACTCAAATATCTAAATATTTTTCAGAATAACCATAACAGATGTTTATTGTGTTGTATTGGAAATATAATATAAAAGTGGGGAGAAAAAATTAGATTTGGGCTAAAATATACTTTTATGTTCTGAAGAATGTTATGAACTCACGAGAAACTTGCATTTTTAGATTATTGTTCTAAAATAAGAAATCAGCAGAATGAGCTCAACTCAAGAAAATATTTTGTCTAGAATCTTTTTGTCCTATTTATGAAAGTCTTATAGTACCAAGCCAAAGGATGAAAATTAGTGACTTCGTGAAGAGAGAAAACTTGGGTTACTTTTAAATAAGGGGAATGCCATCGAGGGAAAAGTTGACGAAATTGGCAATAATGGATGCCATTTTGGAAATCGACGATCTCTAAATTAACTAAAAACAAATCTCAAACCTTAGTCACAAAAAGGTGTGCTAGTCAGTGTCATAATCTTAGTTTCAACAACGCCATAAGTATACTTTTGCGACTCAGATCAGCTGTAACTATTGTTGGTGTGTGCCACACGAGGAAAAGGGGAGAATTAGGATGTCTCCTAACCAAAGTTTTGTTTCCTACCCTATTTTTTCTTTTTCTCACTTTCTCATCAGTACTCTCCCATATTCTTTTTCTCTACGTCAACATATGTAAAATGTCTCCCATTCCAAAAGTATAAAGAGTAAAGAGAGAGGGGGGCTCTCTCTCTTTCTTTACTCTTTGTACTTTTTTAGAACGTTTAGTTTAACAAAATAACAAACATCACTGCATGTATATTCATAGTTGAAAGTGTGACATATACAAACGAAAGTTACGTAGTTTCAAACATATATTATTATTATGCTTGTTCTGTCGATTTAGTGTTGGTCGTTAACTTGTCAAGAGAAATTTAAAATCAACAAGAAATTGAATGAGAAGATATAGGTAAAGGGTGAGAGAACAAAGTATTGGAATTAGATGCATGTGTAACTAGAAAAAATAGAATAAATGGAAAAATAGATTAAGATATTATACGCGTTTCTTTTCAGATGGATTTAATATAGATTTAAAAAAGAATCCATAAAAATCAAAGATAAACTCATTGGCTTTTAGGGAGTAATTGTATATAATTATAAATAACAACTTAAACTTGCAAGCAATTATCTTTTATTGCACTTGTGTTAGTTAAAAGTTCATAAGAAAAAATGAAAAATAAAAAATAAGGTCAAACTACATCTACTGCAACTACCATATCATTTCTTGATAACAAGTGAATTGGCTTCTGGTTAAGAAGTGGGGTCAGATATTAGTGACGTCTTTGCTTTGATAACAAACAACTGTCTAGGGTAAATTGGACATTTTTTTTTAAATTATAGTGAATATATTTTTTTTAAGGAAGACTGGTTTTTTCCTCGTAGTCTTTCGCTAAAGTTCGTTCTTTAATTTTTCTAATCCATATCTCAGGAATTAAATGAATATCTATATCGATATATTCACACTCACACAAAATATATACTAAACGACCTGTGAACCCGTTGGGTTCACGTTGTAACAGCTGTCCGTGATTATATTGATGCTTCTTTTTTTGGAAGAAGCAAAGAATTCTAATAAGCATTTCATATAGTGAGAATTTGTATGATTAAAAAATTATTTTCAGTGTGAACACAGAACCCTCAAAACAATCATTTAGTTTTAAATTGTACTGGAAATTGTTTTATTCTCTTAGAGCATTACTTTAATAAAATTCTAGTTATAATGTATCATTTTTGCTGGGTTACGTTTACATAATATATATATATATATGTATATATATATATATATATATATATATATATATATATATATATATATATATTATAAGAATTACTCACACATAACCTAACGGAAAATAAAAGTTTAACACTTTAAAGGGCGATCCCGATATTGACTTATGTGCATACTAATGGTTAGTAGATATTCTGATAAAATTTTGAAAGCTTTTGGTCATCTTGTAACGTTGATAAACTTATGTACACTGTTTATGCATGCGAGATTACAGGCCTGTGTTAATACTCTAGAATATACAGGTGAATATAAATGTCGGTTGGGTTTTATGACATATCAACCTTTGTAGGTTATTTAATGCCAAATCCATTTTTTACACCTAATCAGTTCTAGTTCAAACAAATCTAAAACAGTAATGGTACTATTTAAGCCATAGCTGGGAGGATAAGGAGGTTCATACTTTTCCCAAGAGTATTTGCCCGAAAGAGAACGTAATAGTGCGACTGCAGTTCGAACTCGCTTATTACGATTCCACAGTCCATCACTTAAACCATTACACTACAAGGACACTCACCTGAATGTAAGGGTGTGTCAATAATAACTAGACATAAAGTCTGGCTATTACTGACACACCCCTAACTTTAGAACCCATGTACGTAATGATCTTAATATGCGAATATTTACAGTAATCTTTGGACATTTAATGTTTAGGAAATTGAATTTCTTATTCAGAGAGTTGCAATTTTACTTTACATCAGTGTCAGTCATCGACAGAGAAATTCCGTTGTTGCTATGGTAACACAAAGCATTATTAGGCTTTATTTCCAAAACAATTATATACAACATGCAATTTTGGGGGAAGCATAAAGCCCCAATGATTTTGTGGGGAAGGGGAAGGGAAGCTGTAATTCTTGAACTTATAGTTCCTAAGAAGCCTTTGTTAGCCACGTTCGTCGACCTATGTATACGATACAATATTGGCATCCATTCATTGACAAGCGTGCAAAATGTTGGAATTTGTAAATTCGGCAGTTAATGTCTGCTCGAATATGATTTGCCGTGACCGGCCTACGAACGTCAACAGATCGGATTACATTTCGCCCTAGAGCTAAGAAAGGGATAAATTAATCAACAAATTTATCAACATTTGCAAAACACTTTTGCCAGAAATAATTCTATAAAAATGGAAGTAATACTTTTCGCTAGCCTATACTGGGGTAAAGAAATACTTATTTTCTGCGAAGAAGAACTTTCTATCAACGTGGCGCGACAGAGGTGGAGTTCCCTTTCTTCCATATAAAAAGGCTTCAGGCGACGAAAATTAAGAGGTCCCCGCGGATGCTCTAGGGCGTTTGTGTGTGGCCTTTCCTCTCCAGTTCTTGGGTTGCATTCGGTAGGCCGTCTAACCTCTGGGCGGTTCTGCCGGGTGTGCCTCGGCACTGGAGATTTCCTCCGGCCTCAGGGGGCCATCCCCCCAGGCTTATACCCCCTTCGGGGGGTTTGGGCTTATTGCCTGGTGCCTGAGGCGCCCCAAAAAGGGGAATGCCGACGGGGCCGAAGGTATTTTTGGCCTTGGCGGACGCGTGTGGGCTTCGGCCCTGCGACTGGGCCCACCTTAAAAACGGCCTTGTGCCATATTCGTGCGTTGTTGGGACGCTTCGATAAATACAGAGGTCTACACGGACGCTCTCAGGGGCCACTCGGCTCCACGAGGCTCCGGGTCCTACGTTATCGTGGTTGCACCCACCTCACCGCCACTTCTAGTGGTGGATTCAAGTCATCGTCCGCACGGCTTTGGCGCGAACCAGCCATAGTCATCGTCCGTACGGCTTTGACACGGCAAAGCCTTCGCTCCCGTCCGATACGTCCGCACGGCTTGGGGGCACGACAAAGCACTAGCCTTTCCTCGACTCGTTCGCTCGATCTCGTCTGTACTAAGGCCCGGCAAACCTTAACCTCGGTCTCAGACCTTTCACTTGGTCCGTAACACTAAGACACTAGCTCGCCCGACACTACACGACCAAGCTGCCATAACCGAACTCGACCTCGACGCTCTTGTAAGGTATCACGCAGTCCACGTAACGACTCGCTGTTACGGACTGTCCTACCACTGCAACAACTGGCTCACGTACGACCCGCTGTACGAGCCAGAAACCAGATCGACCCCCCCCGGTTAACCCAACGTACTGTCAAAACCGGGATATCGATCTACCGACCACGACGCTCCTGCAATACAGTCCACGTAACGACTCGCTGTTACGGACTACCCTAGCAATGCAGCATCTAGTCCACGTAACGACTCGCTGTTACGGACTACACTAGCATCGCAATCACTAGCTCACGTAACGACTCGCTGTTACGAGCTAACAACCACGACTCGACCATACCAACGAAATGTCAAAACCGGGACAACGATTTACCAGCGACCAACTTCGGCTTTCCGCCACGACTCGACCTACCTCAGCTGCCCGCGACGACTGTCCAACGGTATCCAACGACCCGACCGAATCTCAGCTTACCAGCATCAAACATCCAGCTGTATCTCCACGACTCGACCTACGCCAGCTACTCTCGTCGAACGTCCAGCTGCGAACGTCTACAACGCGACTATACCAGCTAACGACGTAACCCATCCTAGCTGAAGACTACATACAACCGCCACGGACATTTACATACACGTTTGTAATTCCGGCAATAAAATCATCACTTTTGTTGTATCTATTATCCTGCCTTTTGTTTCCTTCATTGTCTCTGGCTGACACTACACCCGCACGCATTTAACTTAATTTATTTGCGGAGTCGACACGCTTATCGGCTCCGCAACAGTTTTGAAGTTGTACCGTTATCTCCCGCCCCGACTGTTATTTAAGTGAGAAGCACCAGGGATCTCCCTCATTTTTTTTTTTTTTCAGCAATTGAACACACGGCACTGCCTGGCTCTCTTTTTTTGCTTTTTTTTCACAGTTTGCAAACTTTTCGTCATTAGCCTTCGACTTTAGGCAGATTTTCTTGAGCAAGGTGCCTTGAGTAAAAGGCCTATTAGTCGCTTAGGCTAAGCCTCTTTTCCTTACAGTTTTTTTGTTACTTGTTGAAACAATAAGCCTACTGTAGGCTATTTGTGGTTTTGGAATGTACCTTTCAAAAGAAAGTTAAGTCTAAGGTCTGTAGGCAGTATTATTGGACTCTTTTGCCAACTAAGAAAAGCTGTTGGCCAGGTCAATAAATTCAGTAAACGCCTCTGTAGACTCAACAGAAGATAATCCAACATGAAACAGAAAGATATTTATCTCTAGGTGGAGGAATCAGTGGTCTACACGAAGTTCACTTAAAGAAATAGTAAGTTTCGTTTTCAACAAGTCGATACAGGAAACTAAAAGAACACGGTTGTCCTGGTTGATTCTACACAAGAAGGAGACACTGAGAAAAGAACAAACCCTAAAAATTGACTTAAAAAAGAACTTTGATATAAAATACCAAAGAAAGATATCTTATCATTAACAAAAGTTAAACTGGCAGTAGGTGGTTGATGGCATTGCTTCGAGCAAGTCAATCGTTATATTTTTATACTCTTCCTTTTTTTGGTTATAATATTGTCGTTACTAGAATGTATGTTGTTTTTGTTACTTAGAATTCAATGTTTTCGACAAGCATAGGGAAAATATGCAAAGCCGGATTTTGTAAAATTTATATCTCTTGAAGTAAATTACTTGTGTGGAACTGGTTGTTTTTGCTTTTACGAAATATAGGCACTCTTCTCTTTCAGGTCGTAAAAGTTAGCATTTCTATTCCCCTTTTTTGTCTCCTTTATTTTTATACGTTTCTATCCCCCTTCACCAAGCCTGACTGTTACTGATAGATATTCTTGGGCTTGGTAGAGATAAAGTCTACTGGATAATTTAGGTAGAATTGTACTTTATGTAGCGACGAACATTGGGATAATTTGGTTTACTTTTCGTATGTTGATCGTTGCAATTTAAAACATAAAACCTAAAACCAAGCATATTTATTGAATTGAACACATTTCTTATAGACATTCACCAAAATACCACATTCGCTCTATGGGAACCCTCTTAAAACCCGAATGAATGGAATGATTTTTTACAATGAAAATGTCAACGAAAGGGATGGAAAAAAAACTAATAGGAAAATCACCCTGTTTGATTGCCCTCCCGTCTAAGATGTGGAGAGCCGACTGTTTTCCAGTACTCAGGAAAACCGAAAGCAAGTCGGCCTATCCCTACATGGAATAAGGGTCTAAACTGATCGAACAAAAGAGACGCAGGCAAGGGCGCGGCAAAGAGTAAGTACTACGGATTATTGAAATGTGAGTCCAAGATCTGAAAAAATGGGGCTGGAGTGAAGTCAAGGTGTAAAAAAGAATAGGGAGACAGGGAAGATCTTGGGGACTAAGAACTAGGTGACAGGGCTTATGACGCACATCATTACAGCTAACTAGGGAAGAAAGAAGAATGTTATGCGGTCCAAGCATTTTCTATAGCATCTGATTTTGACTCTTAGCTGAAGCCTAAAGAAACAAAATCAGATTACGATGAGAAAAGTTTGCACCGTCATACAATCTCTTCTTTCGCGTCGTCCAAATCACCATTCTGGCTAAAGCTAGGATCACGAGAAACACCACACGTTTCTCACCTTTATACAGAGGATCAATATACGACGTAACCAACGTTGAACTGCATAAGCTGCTTGTGATCGATGGGGACTGTTCACTCTATAACGTGACACCAAAACGGGTGGACTCGCTAGCAGTAATAGGAGTCGTACAAAGCCGTTCCTTCTGAGCTACTGCCGCAGCGAGGGCAATTGGGCATGTCTACAAGACCTGCCTTAAAAGCCCATCCGTAAAGGGGCAACGCGTGAGCCTCCAGGTGAGCAAGAACTCGGAGTTTTCATATAGCCCGAACCTGGCAACCCGTTCCATTGGGAGTGAATCTACTCCAGCGACCAGCTGAGCCACTTCTTGAGAAGATCCGAGTCAGAGCCCACCACTAGTTCCCGATACAGTTCCTTTCGAGATCGAGAAAGGTCACTGGGCCCAGGAAGATTGTAAAGAACCTTACGACACTCGCGGACAAATAGTACTTCACCCCTAAGCCTTCGGCAGCCTTTGGCAGCCTTTGGACTTAGGGTTGGACTTCAGGCGAGGAATAGCTTCCTTCACATTCCGTCCCTACACTGTGTCCCTCGTCAAGGATTGGCCTAAGAAAGCCAGTCTTTCCGTGAGCCAATGACTCTCCAGATCGGGCATTCCCAAGCCCCCATTGCAAGGACGTTGACAGCAGGCCTGACGACGGACCATCGGCATTCGATTTTTCCAAAGCAATTTGGTGAGGTATTGTTGCAGCGCCAGCCGATGTCCCTTAGGCAGGGGAAGTACAGACGATTGGTAAAGGATCAAGGGAAAGATGTACAAGGTGCACACCTCTGCCCTGCCCTTTAAGGATAAACGCCTTCGCAGTCGGGTACCCACCTTGCATTTCTACCTTGGCCTTTACTTTCGACCAATTTCGCTCCTGTTGGAGACCGGATCCGAATCACCCCAGAGGAGGCGGACAGGTCTGTCGCTCCAGCGGAAGGGTCCTGGCAGGGGAACGCTACCCCTCCAGGCACCTAGCCGTAAACCTTCGCTCTTATCAAACTTGATCCTGGCTCCTGCTACCTGTTCGTACCTCATGACCGCCTCCTTCACAGCCTTTATGTGATGGCGGGACACAAAGACAGCGATATCATCGGCGCCGTCTTAAGACAGCCAACAAAGGGGATTTCACGCAAGGCTGGATTTCCTCCCTCATCCCTAAGCCTACGGAGCAGGGGCTCCAAAGCGAGAACATAGAGAAGACGGGATCTCGAAAGCCTCCGAATGCTTCGCATTCACCAGCGCCACCGCCTGGGGTTGTGCTACAGCATGCTAGTCCATTTGCGGAACTCCGGTCTCCAAAACCATCGCCCAAAATCGATGGTTAACCCTGTCGAAGACCTTAGACTGATCAAAATTGATCAGCGCGGCTTCAGTGTCGTCTTCTAACCCCTCTAGGATCTCGCAAACCAAATACAGATTGTCTTGTATCGATCTAAGATGGATCCCTTTGTTGCACGTCCCTTCGGAAACTTGAATACGACGAGGATAAAGAAAAGGTATATTTTAATTGCAGTCGAAAGGCTTGTGAAGCGAAGCTCTGATCCGAGACAAGTATCAAGGAGCAACACTTTGATTCGAAGAGAACACGCATTATAATCAAAAGTGCCGATCTATAAGTAAATAGTCTTCTCGAACATTATGAGAATTATGCTAATGTATTAAGCATATTTTGTTAAAAACCAATATTTTAACAATTTTTTATTGATTTTTTATTGCCATCACATAAGATTTTCCTAAATGTTGCAATTTTATGGAAAAATTGTCCGAAATGTTCTCCCCGAGTGCTTTCCACCAGCGTTAATATTTTTCAAGATCTTATGTTTTTGTAAAAATCGAATGAAACATGTATTTTTAATATCTGAGATGCTTTTTTGTAGTTTTTCTTTAACATTTGTAACGTTACTGTTTTTAAAGTTAGATCGTCGTGAGTTTATGACGTAGCAAACGTTGGAGCTGTATAAAGTGTTCATAGAATAAAAATACTTAGTTATCAAATACATCTGCTATTTCATCTCCAAGCTGGAAGCTATCTATTTATTTATCATGGTTATGGCTTTCCAGTATTTTCAATTTTTTTAGAATTAATTTCTCTTGTGTAGTATGTTTGTGCAATCCATTATTTGGAAAAGAATGGCTTTGCATTTTATGTTGATTGTGTGGGTTGTAATTAAATTATTGTCTGGTAAACTGCACGGTAATCTACATGAATGAGTTGTAGTTGTATGACCAAGCACAATATAGACATTATATGCGTGTAAAAACATAGACATTACTATTGCAAACTAGAATTAAAATACAATGATACCAGTAATGGTCAGACATTTGTCTCGGCATCTGCATGGAAAAAACTCCGCCGTTGCCGCTTTTTAGTCTTCGTACCTTAAAATTATTAAATATGCATAGTGAGAACCCAAATGAGAATTGTATGTGCTCCATTTAATGGTAAATCCTGCACACTGATCGTCTTTTGCTGCAGACCCACTAATGCTAGTGATAAAACGAATATCATCACCTTCTACAACAGGCCACCTTTTCTTGTTCGACACGTTCCCGAACAAATTCGGTAGAAGATAGATCACCATGGCAGACAGTAAATGAAGTAAGCGGAAGAAGAAGCACCTCGAGAGCAAAACTAAAAGCTGCCAGCCAAGAAGAAAGACTTGGGGAGCCTACTCAGAACTTCAAACCAAACCCTTTATTTAATCCATAGGGATAGATTGTTCTAATTCCGTTAATACTAAACGGGTACAAGTGTTGAGCTATAGTAAACATCCCCTGTCATTGGGATTGAGCCTGCAACCTCCTTACGATTTCACTTCGAAGCTCTTATCAAACAAACGCCTTATGAGAAATGTGCTCAATGTAAAAAGATATGCAAGGATTTATCTCTGCCTTGCTCTAGAAATCTAGCAGTAACTTTCAGGCTAGGCGAATGGGTACAGAAATATATAAAAATAAAGTAGATAAAAAAGGGGAATGAGAAAGCTTACTTTATATCTGAAAGAGAAGCGTGTCTATATTCCCACAAAGTAATTTATTTCAAGAGATATAAACTTTAAAAAATCCAGCTTTGCATATTTTTCCCTATGTTTGCGAAAACATTGAATTCTGAGTAACAAAAATAACATACATTCAAGTAACGACAATATTATAACAAAAAAAAAAGAAAGAAAAAATAGTATAAAGAAATATAACGATTGACTTGCTCGAAGCAATGCTGTCAACCACCTACTGTCAGTTTAACTTTTGTTAATTTCAAAGTTCTTTTTTAAGTCAATTTTTAGGATTTGTTCTTTTCTCGGTGTCTCCTTCTTGTGTAGAATCAACCTGGACAACCGTGTTCTTTTAGTTTCCTGTGTCAACTTGTTGAAAACGAAACTTACTATTTCTTTAAGTGAACTTTGAGTAGATCACCGCTTCCTCCTCTTAAATGAATATCTTTCTGTTGCAAGTTGGATTTTTCTTTTACCACATTTTCTGACCAGCCAACAGCTTCCTTTGTTGGCAAAAGAGTCCAATAATACTGCCTCCAGACCTTAGACTCAACTTTATTTTGAAGTTGACAGCATACCAAAACCACAAATAGCCTGCAGTAGGCTTATTGTTTCAACAAGTAACAAAAAAACAGTAGGGAAAAGAGACTTAGCCTAAGCGACTAATGGGCTTTTTGCTCAAGCCACATTGCTCAAGAACACGAACTCGTAAAGCAAAAAGAGTGAGCCTGGCAGAAAGAAGAGGGAGATCCCTTAGCAGGTCACACTTGGATAACAGTAGGGGCAAGAGATAACGGCGCAACTTCAAAACAGCCAATCATATTTAAGCAGACATTAACTGCTGAATTTAGAAAATTTCAACAGCCTATAACTGTTGTGCCATTTCTCCCGCTCCGGTTCGAAGTTCTGTGTGGCCTACCGAGTTCAAAATGAAACACTTGAAGAAAGCCTAAGAACTCATCGACCGAAATGTTGTGAATATAACAATAAAGATGAAGACAATAGTTCGAATACTCTAAGACATAACAATTATCCAGCTTCATCTTAGAGATTTAAAAAATAAGAATGACTTCACGAGTGGAAAAACATTTCAAGAATCTACTTGGAAACCCACCTGAAATCACTGACAAACCTATCCAAAAATTAATGGTCAACTAGACATCAAACTAGGTCAGTTTACAGTACTGAAAGAAAATGAAAAGCAGAAAAGCTGCAAGCCTCGACAAAATACCTGCTGAAAACAAGAAACTTTGACTACATACTTCTCCGATTATGCAATGCCTTATAGGAAAAATGCAATAGAGAAATGAACAAAAGGCTACATCCTTTCTTTCCCCAAGAAAGGTGACCTCGGAATCACTAAGAACGTTAACTCTAACTGCTATTAGCTACTAAAGGTTATAATGCTCTGTTTCTCAAACGTATCCGACCTGAAATCGAGAAAATTCTTAGGAAAAATCAGAACCGCATTTGGAGAAGTCGATCCACAACTTCACAGATTCTGACAATCAGTCAAACCACCGCAGGAGTACGTGCAAAAAATCTCGAGGCAACATCATTGTTCAGTGATTTCATCAAGGCATTCAATTTACCACTATAATGATGTTTCTTCGACATAGTTGCTGGAGTCATGCAAAGAGATGCATTAGGTCCATATGTGTTTATAATCTGCCTAGACAACAAACTTCGAGCATCAATAAATGAGTAAAGGAATAGAAAAAAGCCTGAGCTATACCAGACTCGCGAATGTAGAGAAGTGAGTTGAAACGAACATGATTCGGTGCCTTGAGATAGCTCTGATGAGACTCCCGAAAGTCGAGAAACAAGTAAAAACTAAAATTATTCAGTGCCATGAGATGACCCTGAACGAGACACACGAAAGTGAAGAAAGCAAGGAGAAACTTAGATGATTCAATACCTTGAGGTGGCATTGTATCAGTCTCTCGAAAGCAGAACGAAGAAGAAACGATTCACTGAAGATTCGTATCCTGCATTGTGTGTACCTCTCAGCTATCTTCGACTCTCTCCCTTACTTTACCATTTTGTACATTCCGGGTGATAAAAGGAAAAGAAAAGAGGCTGATTATATTTTTACACGTCATCGTTGCTGTTGTTTCTTTCGGCTAAGCAGCATATGGTTGTAACTTATAGACACAAACAAAACGCTTAGAAAGAAGGACAGCTGGGTGCTAAACAAGAATACTACGTACTGGCTTGAATAAATCCTGGAAGCAATACCTCACAAAACAGTGGCTGTACTGCCACCTACTTCCCATCTCACAAATCATCGTTGTAAGACGAACGAGACATGCAGGCAACTACAGGAGAAGTAGAGACGAACTCATAAGAGATGTTCTCTTATGAACTCCTGCATATTGGATGCGCCAGTTTTGTCAGACAAGCAAAAACTTTCATCCATTAGCTCTGAGCGGGCACTGGAGGCAGCCTAGAGGACCTAGACGATAGAGATAGGTGAAAAGGAAGAGAGTTAGGAACTCTGTGCTGTCAGCGCGACTTGATGATGATATATATATATATATATATATGTGTGTGTGTGTGTGTGTGTGTGCGCGCATTGTCGCAAATTTATCCACTTTCAGGTAAATTTGACTTTTAATCTGCGTCTGAAAGAAAATGAGGATGGAAAAACAAGAAAACACAAATGGTCTTGTTTGATTATAATTCGAAAGAATTTATTTACAAGAGCCGTCGCGAGAGGATACTCTTCACAAATGCATATATTTCACATATGTGGGCGCAACAATTGTACAAATTCTAGGTGACTAGTAACAAAGTTTAAACAAAAAAAAACTCTTACTCAAAATATCGGTTTTCTATAAAACAAAATAACCCATAAGAAATTTCGCATTCATGCAAGGTAAGGGACGAAGATTCAGCTCGTGCGTAAAAAGGCTTCAAGCCTTAGTCAAGTTTCTCTTACCAGAAACTAAAATGTCTTTTTTAAGGGTGTAGAGGCTTTAAGTCTTGGTCAAGTTTCTCTCACCAGAAACTAACAAGTCTTTTCTTGAAAGGAGTAAAGGCTTCAAACCTTAGTCAGGTTTCACTCGCCAGAAACTATGATGTTCTTTTTTGAAGGGTGTAAAGGCGTCTTTTAGACCGTCTTCTATCTCTTCTCAGGATGCATATGTCTCGCTTCAGGAACCTTGGCTGGAAAAATAAGTAGAAAGCCGCGCTTTTGAAACATCACTTACCGACATTTCTCCTGGACAATGCCTTGGCACATAATTTCTCTCTATCTAATGCCCTTTAGTGACACACTAAACTCACCATACTACAAAATAAAAGGTGTAACATGGACACTTATATATCGTAATGACATATTTCAGTGTCCTGGAAAAAGTTTTAATAACAGCATATAATACATTGGGTATGGACAGGTATATGTGTATGTAAAACCACTCCTCTGGCTTACCCTATCTTGACACCAATATAATCTTATGTCATGGCATCAAAACTGACTGTTTACTATATTTATGACAATTCAGTAAATTGTCACAAACACGGTAAAAAATTGACGTCTAGTGGATGAGTTTTCTAGAGCTGTTGTGTCCTTCCAAAAGAATAATAACTTTCCTAGAGAATTGTGGTAAGCTTTTCTTTACGTCTGACGCAGACTAATCCGCAATAAGAATATTCTTAAGAAAAGAAGGCTCTGCTTATATCTTTTACAAAAGTTTATTTAGTAAACTACAAAATAAAATTGCTTTTTCAATGAATGGTAATTCAAGTGTTAAAATTTATTCCCTTATCAGTCAGTTTTGTTTTTCTTGTAGTTATTATCATAAGGTGGATTCTCTCGCTTTTTGTTTATTATTTCTACGTTTATTTTGGTCAGCCGTTGACTGTGTGGTTCTTTTGGTTTTTTCTCGTCCAGAAGCAAATGACAATTGTCTATTTATTCATTCCTGAGAACTTGCATTTCTTATTCCATATTCTCTATAGTAATTCCTCTACAATTTGTTGGCTTTTTATAGAGGGTGGTAGAAAAAGTATTGTCATCTGAGTTTATTAGTATATCGAGAGAAAAAAAAATCTATTACTGATATTGAGTTCATGGTTTGTTTTTCTAGGCTTTTAGCTGCTAGGAATATGCTGTCAACATATGGAACATATATTATTGGTTTCATGGAATCTTTAAAAACGTTGTCTTCGAGATTAGACACATAATAGTTAGAAAATGTAGGATCAAGAGGAGACCCCATTTTGATCTCATTTTGTGAATAAGTAAATATTGTCACGGTAATAATAGAAAAGAACTTCTTAAGCTTGCAATTAGTTTTCTTAGGGTAGAGGGTATTAAATTTAGAAGTGGAAGAGAAGAGTGTTTGTAGTTTAACATTATATCGAACATCTTTGTTAGCAAAAAGACTTATGGGGTTTTAGAAGATTTAATTGTTGTTTGGTTTTGGATATCTGACTCCGTTGGTAAGAATTATCTCATCTTAATTCGCTGGTGTCTTCTTGTCTGTGAAGGCTGCAATGGAAGATAAAGGCAGGAGGCAGAGAGACGAGATATCGTTTCAATTTCAACTTTATTTCGTTTGGGTTTTCGCACGGCTACTCTGCAGCGAGGAATGACTTCCAAGACTATTTGAGAAACGTCGTTTCTCCCAAATCAGGCATTGAAATCCACTTGTCATTTTGGGGGTTGATGTGTCCAAATTCGGTGTTTTTAGTTTAAGTCCATTTGGCGCTTCTGATATCAGCTGCCGTTAGCAAATACGGCTGCTACTGGTGGAAGGATGAATCAGTGTGCCGCTAAGTGGGCACATGGGCCCCTCGCCTGCAGCAGCTGAAAACAGATCCTCCCAATCTAACGGTCCCTGCTGAAAGCGAACGGGTTTCTTTTCCGTGCTCTTACGTCCATTTTTAGACATGCGTAGTTCCAACTTCCTGCTAGGGACCTCAGGGAACTTCCACACCTTTGAAATTTTTCTTAAATTTTCTTTTTATATGCTTTCTTAGTTCCCGATTTAAAAAGAATAATCCTGACGAGAAGTTTTGAATTGTAATAATTCTTGTTTAATATAACCCAAATATTAGTTCTGTCACCAGTTCTAATTATGATTTCATTATGATTGTTGGACACCTCGAATGATACATGAAAGTTAGACTGGCAAATCTTCCCGGCCGAGTTCGAGTCTCATTGGGTGCCCCATTTATTCGGTCTTATGCCATATCTAAGCAAAAAGTTAATAAATTATTAATTAAGGTTTGTGAACAGTTGATTTTGTTTTCCAAAGAATTGGCACCATTATGCGCTGCGTGTATTTATACATTGATTATTTTGTCTGTAACACCAAAGGGAATATTTCTTACTTTACTAAAATTCAATTTTCATTTGAATATTTATATTTTGATTTTAACGCGTTAAGGAGAAAATTACAGAGATAATTATAGAGTAATTTCTCTGGCTTATTTATTTATTTGTTTGCAAATGTATAAGGAGTGATTCAACGGGTTTCTGGGTTATCGCTCGAGTACTCGTAAGTATAGCTCAAATGTTGAACTGAAATCAGTTTAATGCTTTATCTTAAATGCTTCCCAATTACTTAGGGTCGAAAGATTATTCAAGTGGAAGAAACTTTTATTCAAAATTAGAACATAGTAGTTTGTCTTGTATTGCACCATCTACATCCGTCTTTTGTACACTCGGCAGAATTTTTAAAAATTACTCATTACTGATTGGTTAGGCATTCTATGCAAATTATTCAGCTGGTGATATATATGTATTTAGGCAATAGATTCTATTTAAGCAATAGATTTGTTGTAGAAAGAACTTCGTATTTTTGTTTGACGCGTAAATTAATTTAACCGTTATGGTCGTCGTATATTTTCACCCAATGAGGATGACTTATTCTATTCAGCCCGAACCATTTTCCCGGACAACATAAAAATGGTGACAGCCCGCCAAACTATCTCTTCCTCAGACACTTTCGAGCAGAACGGACGTACTTTCTGTCCGCTCCCTTCATAGCAGCAGAATCACAACACCATGAGGAAAGCGGTCTAATTTATGGACCTTTTGAGTCTACCCTCTTAGACCAAGGGTTCCCAGATGAACATGAATTAGATGTACGTAATCCGCCACTTACAGGAACACCTTTATGTTGCCTCTAACTTTTGCTATGTCTACAGCGACGCGCAATTTCGCTCAGACATCCAGCTACCTCATTCCTGGGCAACATTATCTGGAGACTTTCATGCCTCTCTCCGACTGCAACTAGGACCATACATTTATGGGTGACTACATCATTCCTGTCCTTAAACAGCAAACACGACTTTTGCTACATCTACAGCGACGCATATAAATCGCTCAGACATTCAGCATTGCCTTGATTGTAGCAACGCACATTTCGCTCTGGCATTTAGCTGCTATAATTCCTTCTCTCAACACTAATAACTATTTCCTTCCTTCCTTCCTTCCTTCCTTCCTTCCTTCGAGACTTGCAGCATAAAGGTATCCTTTAGACCGGCTGTCATTAAACCTTCTTGAAAACCTTACAGCATCGTTCTTCTCTCCTTTAATTTCCAACAATATAGCGAGGAACTAACGTAACAACTCTTCCTCGCTAAAGACTCTATTTAGGCAATAGATTCTCTTTTAAGCATGACAGACAAGAAAGGTTTATTCAGTTTTTATCAGGTTTTTCTTGCTAACAAATGAAATGTCGCAAATGGGAATCAAGGTTGTGTCAAAACAACCAAAAACATCTTTTTGTTAATATCTAGTCCGAATGCTTTTGACTATCAGAGGTCATTCTCAAGAACTTAAGTTTCGTAGCATTGTTTCCGAAATCCAGAAAATTGTGGTATTGCCATGGAATGTTTTTAAATTAGCAGTGTTCATTATGTTTAGGTCAAACACACACACATACATACACACACAACTAAAATTTTCATTATGTTTGTATAGGTGTGCGTGTGTGTGCGTAACCGTAACTGTACTATTCTTATCTGCCCTTACCATTTCGTTATTGTTGTTACCTCCCTTACTAGCGCTCTTCAGTTTATGAATTGCTTAGTCAGAGAATGTTTTGTTAAATAAATCCTTGTTGAGGAATATCTGTCTTATCAACTCATTTCAATTTATTTAACAAAACAAATTCAATTGTATGGAGAAATACTTGAAACTGAAACGTTTGGACACCCCTCCTAATACACCATTGTCAAGTAAGAATTTTAATCGTTGATTTCGAAGCTTCTCGTCGTTCCTACGAAAAATTATTGACCCCAACGTCCATACTGACTTAGATAAACTTGATACCCTGATAAATTGTATTTCTTCTTATGTATATGAATATGTGGGGTTTCAGAGGCTTGAAGGTCAGGGGCAATGGGCAAGGCTGTGTTGCCGTTAGATATCTGACTCCATATTTTGGTTATTTTATTTTACCCCCACGTTGGTTGGTCGGTGTAATGCCTTGTTCAAGAAAGTCCCAAAAAGAATTATACGAACGAAAAGACAGCAACAGAAAAGAGACGAAGACGTTTATTTTATACTTTCCTTTATTTACTGGGTTCAACAACCATTCCGTGGATGAGGGAGTTTTTCCTGAATACACTGAAATGGTTGAATCCTCCAGTTAAGGTGTCAAAAATACGTTAATTCGTTTCATGTCTGTAGGTGTCCGCATTTGATATTACGGGCTTCCATAAGGGTTAGTTTTCTTTCGGAAGTTTTGTCAAAGTGCGGTAAGGGTGAGTTTATAGTTCAGTAGTGGGTCTTATATATTTCAGCATAATGTTGACCGAGAAAGGGCTGCTACTGGGTGAAAGGGACTAACCGACGCTACGTCCAAAGACGTATGCGTGGTGCCCAAACACCAGACAGCAAAATGGTGTTGTTGGTTCGACGGGCACTGCCTGAAAGAGAGAATGTTTGGTCCCTTTGTCAAGAGGGAATGCCTTTTTTCTTTTACGCATGCGTCATCTCATTTTCCTGTTAGGGACCTCTGGGAGTTTCTGCAAATTTAATAGTTTTCTTTTTCTTTTCTTTTTTTAAAATCTTTTTTATTTATTTATTCGTTCCCTACAAATACATTGCTGAGTGTGATACTTTCAATACTGCTGTTAACTGTCTGAAAGAACTGTACATAAAACTTCCGAACGAAGTTTTTGCCCGGCATTTACTTGCTACTTGCAGCCAAAAAGAAGAGGAAAATATTGATGAATACGTTCAAAGACTACAGTTACTAGCAAAAGAATGTTACTTTAAATCTGTTGGTGCGGTTCAAAACCGTGACGACTGTGTTAGAGATGCATTTATCACAAATTTACGTTCGAACATTATTCGACAACGGCTACTCGAAAACAAGGCACTGCATTTAAATATATCCATTGACCAAGCTAGAGCGCTCCATGCAGCTCAGAAAAATTCAGAAGCATACACATACACTCACACACCAATTGTAGGTGCAGTTTCTCAGGAAAATACTAGCACCAGTGTCCAGTCAACAGATACCATTTATACATGTTGTGCAGCTTCGGCTAATACCAAGTACATGTGTTTCTTCTGTGGAGGATCTCGTCATAATAGAAGTGTGTGTGCAGCCAGAAATGCTACTTGTTTCAAGTGTAAAAAGAAGGCCATTTCTCAAAAATGTGTCGTTCGAACCCAAAAATAACATCTGCTGCAACATGCTCTCACAGACTCGCAACAATGTTGATATCAAATACTACATCTGCTTCCTTAGGCTGCATTATACGTGTTAGTCAGGAAAATGGCGCCGGTACAGCGCTAATGGATACAGAGAGCTCAGGATCCTTTATCTCTCTCGGTTAAGCGAGGAAACACAAACTACAGATGAAGCCTGCTGCTGGTAACGTATCCATGGCGTTATTATCACTTAAAACCTCTGTCAAAGGACAGTTTACAGTGGGCTTAAATTTCTAGGTGAGTGGTATCCAGATGTAAAACTTACAGTTCTACCCCACCTCTGCCTTGATATTATTCTTGACCAAAATTTCATGTCACAACATTCCACCAGATCTTTTGCATTCAGGGGCTCTAAGAAAGATCTTGTAATCTCTTATCCTATCTCCTGTAGTGGACACATCATCTTTATTCTCCAATATTGATCCAGCCTGTAAACCTATTACAACTAAATCTAAAAGGTGTGGAGAGGCTTTTCATACAGACTGAGATTGAGAAAATGATCAAGGAGGGTATAATTGAGGAAATTACTTCCCCTTGGAGGGCTCAGGCCTTAATAGTAACGAATGAATGTCAAAGAAAGAGACTAGTAGTCGATTACAGTAGAACAATTAATTGATTTACTAGATTAGATGTTTATCCATTACCAAGAATGAATGATTCCGCTCAAGAAATAGCAAAATATAAAATGTATAGCTCATCGGATTTGAAGAGTGCATATCACCAGATACCAATAAAAGAAGATAAACCCTATACGGCATTTGAAGCTTATGGTAAACTTTACCAATTTTGTAGAATTCCTTTTGGAGTTACTAATAGTATTGCATGTTTCCAAAGGATAATTGATAAGATTATTAAGGAAAATAATTTAACGGGCGTGTATGCCTATGTAGACAACATTGTCGTAGTTGGGGAAAATCAGCAAGAACATGATGAGAAAAGAAAAATTTTAAAAGATTACTACACAGTATAACCTCACTCTCAATGAAGATAAATCTGTTTTCTCTAAAACATCCATTGATTTTCTCGGCTATAACATATCACAGGGCCTACTTAGACCTGATGCAGAACGTCTACGACCATTAAGAGAGCTACCTATTCCTCAGAACAAAACCTCTCTGCGTTGGGTGCTTGGATTATTCTCTTACAATTCTCAGTGGATACCCAAGTTCTCTGACAAAATTAGACCCTTGATAACAGCTAATTCATCCCCTCTTGATTCAGAATCAATAAAAACATTCGAAAACAAAGAAATTGAAAAGGCCTTATTGCACTCAGTCGACGAAAACATACCTCTCGTAGTTGAAACCAATGCCTCTGATACCGCTATTGCAGCCACTCTGAACCAAGCAAACCGTCCAGTGGCATTCTTTTCACGCACACTTATGACTACAGAACAAAAACATTCTTCCGTCGAAAAGGAGGCTTGTGCAATAGTAGAGTCAGTCAAAAAGTGGTCACATTACCTATCAGCACGACGCGGGAAGATCACGATCCCGATAGTATAAATTAAAGATGAAAACTACTTCTCTGCAAGAATAGCAAAATGGAAATGTATTATCCGAGAGGAAATGGATGAAATGTTTGAACTGGACAGAAAAGTTCTTCGTGTACAATTATATGTAATCGAGAACGTCTTTGCCAAGAAAAAGTTCTTATCAAAGAAAAACCTTGTATGTGAGCATATGGAGTGCTTTAACTCGGTTGGGCTAGGCTGGATATGACACTAAACCATCTGATGGTGTAGCTCCAGTCCCAGAGCTTTCAGAAATGTGGAGTGTTCCTTCATTGCCATTACTCTCAGGTCCACTCTAACCTGAAGTTTTTGGGCTTGTTGGGGTTCCATCTATGGGTTAAATTGAACTGTTTAATAATTTACTTTACTTGAAACCATTTAACTGTGTGCAAAGAAATGATTAATATTAAATTGAAATATTAGTATTAGATAGCAATACTTGAAACCTTTTAACTGAATGTCAATAGAAGTATTAGAGTTAGAAATACTTGAAACCGTTTATCTGTGTGCAAACAATAATTAGCAATATTTGAAACCATTTATGTATCCACCCTGTCGGCTGAGGTTGCAAAATACGCCGACAGCAACTTTGTAGACAAGAAAGATCCCCTCTCCACCAACGAGGCCATCGGTTGGCCATGGGTGGCGACCTATGATGCTTAAGTACGGGATCCTGGTGGTTGAGTAGTACTTGGCCCGGCAACCGAATGGTCAAGTTACTGGCAATATACCATTTTGACCATTACTGGGAAAGGCAGTCGGACAGGCCCAACCCAATCAATTGGCTGGTAGTGTGAAGCCCTAGCAACTATATGTTTTCTCCACAAACCAATATAGATAGTCGCGTCTCCCAAAGAAGGTGTTCAGAATATATTTGTGATTTCCATTAGTGTTGAGTTTAAAGTCGATGGTTAGGTTCAGTGGTTGTTTTTAGTAATATATGTTTCAGTGGAGTCGGCTTGCTAGTAGCAGACATAATTAAGTGTTAGGTCACAAGACCTGATCAGCGCATGTGTTCGCTGCCAACAGCCGAGTGGAAAAGAGTCCTTTTAGTCTGAGGGATATTGCTGTTTCTCTTTAGCGCTGGTAAGTCTGTCTTTCAGACAAGTGCGGCTTCTATATCCTGTCAGAGGTTCCTGGGAACTGCTCCACTTTTTAAATTTTTTAAAGTTTTATTTTTATTAATATCCACACTTACTAGGTAAGAAACTTGCTTCGTCGTTTGTGCTATGTGGTCTGTCTACGAATGTTTCGTGACCTTGTTATGGAATATGATCTTTCAAGTCCAAGAAATCGTTCACGAAAATTTATATCATCTCGTTTGATTCCAACGCAACTGACTGAATATAACTGGCAGGCCTCTTATGAGAAAATGAATAATCTGATAGATTGACAGTCAGACAGATAAGCAGTGTTTATTGGAAAAGAAAACACTAGACTTGATTACTGAAATGGATCAATCTAGGGCCATAGATACGACTCAGATGCGTAAAAGCTTCACCCGACACCTACCGTAAACGCTATCGCCGAAGTAAATTCTGATTCTACCCCCGCTTGTATGTGTACCATTACTGCACCGAAAAATGAATATTCTTTTAAAAGTGGTTTTTTCTTACGACCGGAAACAGTGTTCGACGAGAGAAGCAGCTTGCCACGAGAGTGGTAGGAGGGGGCACTTCTCTAAAGTGTACCAGTCGACGTAGCCGGCTGCGTTTGTTACTATATCGACTACAACTAATACTATAATTGTCACGTTTTCTGTCTCAGTAGAACTTTTAAGCGAGCTATTGTATTTGTATTGGTCAATGACGAGGAGGCTACTGCACTTGCGGACACGAGGAACTCGGAGTCGTTTATTTTTCTATGACCATCTCAAGGGATTTAAACTTAAAATGGATTCTGCCACAGAGAACGTATCCATGGCATCTTCATCACGGATTTCTCCAATAAAAGGACTCTGTACAGTCAAGATCAACTAATTTGGTCACTCATATCCAAACACAAAACTTTTCGTATTTAGCAGACCTCTACTATGATATAATCCTAGGTTATGACTTTATGAATCAGCATTTCGAAGTATCCTTCAACTTTGTCGAAATTTTGGGGGTCGTTACCAAAAACCGATTTAAAAATAAATAAACAAAACAAAAAAAATGCTGGATGTAAAGGTTCAATGCTAAAAATAAATAAGTTGGTGCTGAAAACAAACGAGACACTTATTGCACAAATTACAGATGCTTTATTCTATAAAGTGGACAAAAACAGACTACAACTAGTGGGCAGCATATCAGTCCCTATGCAAGAATTAATTCATCAACAAAACATAAAACAAAAGCAACATTAAAAACATTGGCAAAAATTATATATCTCTTACATTCATTAACAAAACATAAAATTAAATAAACATTAATAATAATATCTAAAATGACATATATCATACCTCTCTGTAAGCGGCTGAAACCGGATCCCTTTTTCTCTTTCTTTTTTTTTCTTTCTTCTCTCCAGGTAGGAGAAAGCCAAAAACTTCTTAGTTCAAGTTGTCTGTGAAGAAAGCTTGTTATTTAGTCAGCAACCTCATCTGCTTTTCTTTAATTTCTTCACACTTTCCTTTTTTCTTTCTTTCTTTTTCTTTGTGGTGAGCGTTTATTCTTTTCTTTCTTTCCTTTCTTGTTGTCTTCTTTCTTTCTGTTCGTCTTTCTGTCTGTCTTTCTTTCTTTCTTTCTTTCTTTCTGTTCTTTAGACCTAAATTATTTCGGCTTGTTTTTCCTCGAGATAGCTAATAAACAAATCGGCAACTTCTAGTCCGCTCATTTCAGAGAATTACTCATCTCTCAGCTTGACCATAAAAGAGTGTTTCAACTCAAAAATCTCCCGGCCTGTTTCTCTCAGAAACTGCCTGTTTCTCTACAAGACCATTTGAAATTAAATCTTTGCGCGGGCCATCTCCGAGACGACCTACACCTTACGAGGTGTTATTAAGGGAAGAAAACGAAATTTTTCTTCCTTCTCCCACAACCAAAAAAGAACCCTTGAATATTTCCCTACCACAATAGCAGTGGCAAGCCCACCGTTTCGGCCAATCTGATGCCAATAAGAACAGCCCTGTTCATTTCTGCCACCCTCCAGGTGGGTGAGCCAAAAATACTTTACAACTCACAATTCTGTAGATAGAATAGCAAAATGTTGTTTTTTTTTCTCAGCGAACAAGACCTTCTTCAAAATTTTGTTTACACTTTTTGAGAAACTAAACGCCTTCATATTTTGCAATTTTCTCTGGCAGTGTTTCGTCGGCTTTGGTGAACATACCTTCTTTTTTCCTACCAAAATACAAACCTATCACTAATAATTCTTGAAGATTAGGAAATGACAAAAGGTTTGTACAGTCTGAGATTGACGCGAAAAGTACATCTCTCTGGAGGGCTCAGGTTCAAATCATAACAATGAACGCCAACGAAAGAGACTAGTTATTGATTACAGTCAGATCATCAGCAAATTTACCCATCTCAATGCGTAGCCACTACCAAAGATGGATGATCTCGTCTAAGAAGTTTCGCACTTTAGATACTATAGATCTTTGGGCTTACCTACCACCAGATACCCATATGGAGTGAGGATAAACCGTACACAATATTCGAAGCTAACGGCAAACTCTATCAGCTTAGCAGGGTTCCATTAGGAATCATGAATGATGTAGCCTGTTTCCAAATGATTATCAATATCATCATTAAGCTACATAATCTCCGTGAAACGTACAGTTACTTGGAATGACTCTCCAAGAACAAGATAAAATCTACAGAAATTTCGTGATATTTCCCAGCTCTACAATCTTACCTTTAATGAGAAGAAATCGATCATTTCAACCTAGTCGATCGATTTCCTGGCTTATACTAATGGCTTGCTAAGAACGGACGCAGAGAGACTGATACCCCTTAAGGAACTACCAGTCCCTAAAGACAAGGCCGCCTTAAACTGAATCTTTGGTCAATTTTCACACTTTTCTCAGTGGATCCCTAAGATCTCCGATAAGATTAAATCACTTGTGGTCGCAGAAACATTTCCTCTCAACGATAGAGAAAGCATTCAACTTCAAAAATTAAATCGAAGAAGCGTTGTTACATTCCTCTGATGAAACGATATCTCTTATTGAAGAAACCGATGCTTCTAATGGCGAATCTGAATCAAGCTGGTCACCCAGTCATCTTATACTGCACACTTTCTCTTACTGAACGCAAGCATACATCTGTTGAAAAAGAAGTCTGCGCTATAATGAAGGCAGTGAAAAAACGGTCTCATTATTTGTCAGGATGAAAATTCACAATTGTCACAGACCAACAGGCTGTCAAGTATATGTTACACTCGAAAAGACTGGAAAAAAAAATCAAACGGTGGCAGATTGATGTGGGACGCTACGGGTGTGAAATAATGTACAGACCAGGCAACAATAATATTCCAGCAGACACAATTTCAAAAGTTCATTGTAGGGTTGCCATCAACAAAGAGAAACTAGCACCAGTGTCACCCAGGAATAACTAGACTGTTTCACTTCATTAGAACACAGAACCTTCCTTATTCCATTGATAATGTGAAAAGAGTATGTGTCGAGTGTCTCGTTTGTGCTCGATTAAAGTGACGATTTTACACTCCAAGAACGTCCCATCTTATCAAAATCATGCAGCCCAGTGAATGAACCAACATAGATTATACTTCCAGGAACCACTATTTACTAACATTAGTAGACGAGTATTCCTGCACCCTCTTTGTCTTCCCATGTCCGAACAAGACAACTGAAACGGTTATCCGATGTTCAAACCAAATATTCAATTATAATGCCTGCACACGTGCACAAGTCCGACGGGGACAAGTCCGACGGGGGCTTTCATTCCTATCTAAGGAACTAAGGAAGTACCTGATACAATAAGGTATTGCAGCGAACCGATTACTACCTTATAATATAAGAGGGAATTGACAGTGTGAACGGTACAATGGCATCATCTGGATAAACACTTCACTAGCCTTACCACCCAAAAGATTCCTGGAACCCCAATGGGACCAAGTGTTACCTAAAGTATAACAATCGATCAGGTCTTTACTATGCACAGCCACATGAAAGACTATTCGTCTACCCAAGCCGATCTCCCAGTGGCCATTCATTACCGAATTAGCGGCCCGTACCAGGACCTGTCTTACTACGCTGCCATGTTTGTGCCAGTAAATATGTTCCCCTGGTAGACGAAGTGGATTTGCTTGAGGCAAATCACTGATATACTATACGTAGATGGATTAGAATCAACAGTCTCAGTGCGAGACTTAGTTCTGATTGGGCTGTTCGTCACAACGTGTTAAGACAACGCACATCAGTACAAAGACCGGCTTATTTCTTTCAGACCTTGAACTGGTTAATTGATTTTATCGTTTTGGTACTTAAAAGTTCTATCGCCGGAGCAAACTAAATAGGAAAAAAGATACCTTTAGAAATGATATACAAAAAGAATGAATGAAGATGTGTTTGTAGAAAAGTCTTTTATAGTGTGTGCGTGTGTGTGACGTTTCTAAGAGGAACAAAGATGTTATGATATAACAAAAACTACTGTTATCTTCTTGAAGAAAGTTCTTGGATGTTCTCCAGGTGTTGCTGGCCTCATACAGAATTAAAGATATGTTTGTCTGCATTTAAGTAATTTGATGGTATTGTGTACTGTGTTCTTCTGTGTTGTATCGTATTCCATGCGCCACGAGGTTTTCTGGCAATAGACATCTTAGAGGTATGAGAACACGTGCTTCAAGATCATTCTGTAAAAGAAGAGGAAAATTCATCTTGGCATTTTTTATACCTGGCATTGAAGGTTAAGGGAAAGTAAAGTTTCCTACTGGTTGTGTGAAGAGTGTTGCAGGCAAGGGAGTTAATCGGACGCTATGATCCGAGTTTCCCAATAGAAAGAAAGATTACTTGGAATTGAATAAGACAAAACTATGACCTTGAGGGAAATGAACGAAGCTGTTAGCATTTCCCTTCGTGCCAATGTCCCTGGGTAAAGCATAAATCCATGTCTTCCCCCACCTCCGGCTTTCGCTAAATTGTGGGATTGACTTGGCTGTTTAACCTTAATGATAACATTGGTGACGTTACTAAAGAAGACTCAAAACCACGTGCGACGAAGCCTTGTTGTGATAGATAGTAAAGACAGTAAAGAAGCATCTTCTGTACCCACTCAAAAGTTTAAAACTAAGATCACATTGGAAGATATTCTATTTGGGGTTGAGGCTTGAAGGAACGAACCGGTACGTATAACTATTTAATTAACGCGTTGTCACTGGGTCACACGTCTTCCCAAACCTCGGAAGAGAAATAAAAGTGAGATCAACTTCTGTTCTCTTTCCTATACAAGATGATCACCGCTTGGGTTTTGCTTCGTCTATGTGAGTAATGCAACAGCATTTTATTACAAGTAGTGTTACACTCTAAATCAAATCTTGTTATAATTAATAAGCTCTTCAACGTGATCACTGTCTAACTGTTGCGGGTGTAGTGAGAGTCACGTGACAAGGAATTAAGCCTTTTTTCTTTTTTGGGGGTGGTCAATCGGAAGGTACCACAGACTGAAGCTGTGGACGCTTTTATCAAAAACATATAAATAACTCCTCATATTCCATAAAGAGCCATTCTTGCCGTCCCTCACGCGTCTATCAACTCGTCGTAGCTTGTCACGGAAAATACTCAAAATATATCCTTTTAGACCAAGTCACTTCACCTCACATATTCACGAAAGACAGCCCACAAGTTATTCTTGAATACTTACCGAGAACTCAAAAATTGTAGGACGAACATTTAATAGCTTAGATTCTTTTTTGACCTAAAAAAGAAAAATAACCATCTTGTATATGTATATAATGTTTGCCCCATTTGTTGATTCTATTGTTATTTCTTAACTATTTCTTGCACCCCTGAGATCTAGCAAGTAGTAAAATATTGCTTGTGGAGTCATTAGTTTCTATCTATCTATCTCAATCTCTTCTCCACAACATTATCATACCCGATTATAAAATAAGTTTAACATAGTCGTTGTATCTACATGATCCGAACAACGGTCGAGGGAAATCCCCGATGCATAGCGGCTTACGTGCTGGATCGGGACATCGGAGAAAGCGATTTCGAACTGTAGTCGCAATAAAATTGCAATTGCAATATTACGTTTTCTTTCGAAATAATGATTTTTTATAAGGATGGTTTGATATGCAAAGAAACCAAACCCGAACAACGATCAGCTTGATTCCTATGTGATCGCAGCAGTTCTTCTGACGACTTGGAAATTACAATATAATTCACCTGTTTTGTTGAGTTTCGCCACCAAGCTTTCAGACATTCGACACACTAGCAAGCGAGACCTGATAAACATTGAAACGATTCTTCAACGCCTTTCTTCATCATATCTGAAACAAGAGTCCGACCAGAAATATCACTGTGACATCCATCATCCGTGGCTCCCAAACCATTATAAATACATCCTTTGGTACTGCCATACAATATTATGCTACAACATTACATTAATAAGAAATGTTCTCTGAGGAGGATATTTACGCAAATGAACACCACCTCAATTACGACGGTAAGTACATTGAAATGTAAAGTAATTTCTGCATTTTTACTCGCTTATCGGGTTCATGTTCAAAAACTATTGTTTGGTACACAGTGAAATTTACACTGCCAATAGAATAAATATTTGAATATATTTTCTCTTTATATTTTTCTTGTACGAGTAGAAACGGATTGCCAATTTTAAAACAAATCCATTAATCAACAATCATGTCTAGAACTATGTTCATACATGCGTTATATAAAGCTTGCAGCATTCAGATTCGAATTGCCCTTTTGGTTGAGAGATACTATACATGTTTCCGTTTCATATCAACGCTATGGTAAATCACAGACACTGGGAATTTTAACGACTTCCCATATGGGTTGGAAAAAAGAAAAGACAACGCAAGCGAATTTACGTATGAGGTGCGAAAGGGTTCCTAAAGCATATTCATTTTTACAGTCAATAGTCGATGTGGGAACAAAGTTAAAATTACAAATGAACTTATTAGTATGCTGGTCTGAATGTCCTGTTTGTCTTTCTGGTTCTGTTTAGGGTCGTTGATTTAAAAGGCCGCTGTCAATTGGTTTCAGTAGAGGTTAAAATGTCCATCTTTCTGTTTATTGATTTTTTCGGCCTAGGGCTTACTCCAGCTTGTCCGGATTTGCCAACCGTACGTCTGTCCACTGCCTTCAGACTCTGTCTCTAAATAATGTTTGTGTCCTCACAGTTGCTGGCTACCTGGGTCTTGGCCTTTCCTGCTCTTCGTAATTCCCACCTGATTTGGGCCATACTCATTCTTCTCAAAAAGTAGCATCGTCCATTCGTTAGTGAGAAATAACCAATATTTTTATTACACACGGCAGTTTTGTTTTGTTTTTCCCCAGAAGCTAGTTTTTTTTTTCAGTCTCATACGTTCGTATTCTGTTAATTTTTATGAATTTCTAGTAATACTTTTCTTTTCTATGCGAATATTTTTAATTCTTATTCATCTTGCTTAATGTTTATAATACAAAATATGTTAAATTTATCGCATGTCAAATGTTTATTTTTGTTGCGTGGTCGATAAATACGTCGATCCCACCAATATTTATAAACGAGGAGAAAGTAATGTGGGTGAGAACTAGGATGACTAAGGCGAAGAAGTAAGGTTTAAATAACTTAATTTTTATTTAGCGAATCATACACGAGAAGTTGATGTGAGTGTTGCCGCTGCATAGGGTCCATGTAGTCTCAGTGGTGTTGAAAGTCGGTCTAGTCGAAACAAGCCCAGATTCCGTGGTCAAAAAGTTCTTGGCAGTAGCGAGTCTAGAAGGTTGGGATCGAGTCTTGATATACCGAGCAAGTCGTAGGTGTAGCTGGGTAACTAGGAATCTGGAGACGGTCGAAGAGGCGGATGCATCGGGTGGTTGAAGCCGGATGATCGATTTCCCGGTTTGTTAAGTCGTTAATTAACCGGGGATTGTAGTTGACGAGACCTCGGAGAGTTGACAATAGTCCGAGTAGTGTTGTTTGCACCGAGTATCCGTGACTGGCTGCTACGTCCCGTGGTACCTGCAAAGATCCTTAAAAAGGATCGAAGATGGGAAGCAGGGGCTATAATTCTGAAAAGACTTACAATGACCTTATTTTTGCCTTGAAAAAGGCTGTTTGTTGATTGGATTTCGTAGTTTAGCTCTGAAAAGAGCTGTTTAGAGGCTGCAGCTGTGGTTGGTAGAATCATGGAATCGACTGAAGTTGAGATTGCAGCTGTGATTGATTGGGTCTTACGTCGGGTGCGGGCTGGAGCTTGGCATTTATTTGGTGTCTTCTACTAAGCCGGCAAGAGAGGCGTCTGGTAGGTGTGTGTGCTGATACCCATAAAGGAGCTCGTATCTCTTTCTTCCCCTCCGGGCAAGACGCCCTTATTTATCCATGCCTCCTACCAGACTGTACAATATTTTTCGATCGAACACAAAATCGTCAGGAGATATTAGCCATATCATCTACAACCAACTAGAAGAAATTTTCACGAATCCAGTTGAACGCTTACAACATTGGAGAGATCATTTTGCTGTTCTATTTAAACATAAAATCAACCTTCCTCAATAACCCAGGACGGTAAAGCAAGTTGAACGCTTACAACATTGGAGAGATCATTTTGCTGTTCTATCTAAACATAAAATCAACCTTCCTCAATAACCCAGGACGGTAAAGCAAGTTGTGGAATTGATCTTGACCCCACGCCGTTGAAACTGTGAGTAGCTAGCACCCCTCTCGTCGATAGCTTCGGATGTTGTGCTTGGTCAGCGTTCATTCGAGACACGGTAAATTCGTTGGATGGAGCCGATTCAACCAAGCCGGAGTAAATGCCATCACACAGACACACAGACACACGAATGGTACATTGTAGCAAGATTTCTATTAACACAATACCATTAAAATATCAAGAATAAAACAATTTCCAATCCAATTAACGGGGGTATCCTCGTGGTGTAATGGTTAAAGCGAAATCGTAGTAAGCGAGTTCGTACTCCAGTCGCGCTATTACGTTCACTTTCGGGCAAATACCATTGGGAAAGGTATATACCCCCTTATCCTCCCAGCTATGGGTTAAATAATACCGCAACTGTTCTTCTAGGAAACTAGCTTTGGCATTAAATAGCCTACAAAGGTTGATATACCATTAAACAAAGAAACCAAACCAATCCAATTAGCAATCTAATAGTATTGGGGATTTCTTTCATGCTAATTCTAGTGTTACATGACCGTCAAGTAATTATAAAATGACGATATGAGAATATCTTCCCAATTGAGAATAAATAAATTTCTTTTTTGTTCTCTTCCTTTGGGAGGAGGGTTTTGAAGATACTGAAATACGACAACGGAAGTTCTCTGCGGCTATATCCTCTTTTCAACCACGCAAGATCTTCCCCTACTCTGTAATTTTATGCAAGGGCAATGATTTAAAAGGCGTGCGTAGGCGAGGCTCTTTAAACTAGCATTTAACAGTTGAATGGAAAACATGACCTAAATTGAAGATACTCATGAACTTTGAGATCCAATCAGCTGCGGAGATGAACTTAAGGTGGCAGGACTAATCAAAATTGTCTTACCCCAGGAGATATTTTGTTCCTCTGGTGATGAAAAAATTTTTTATCACAGCACATATTCCCACACCGAATTCGTAATATAAAGCATAGGTGTTATCTGGAGAAGAATTTTTATACAAGATTATTGATCAGGACAAAAACTGTGATTTATCAATGAAGGAAAAGTTGAATATTCACATATCTACTGTTACTGTCAGGAATTAATTCCTTAAAGGATACCAGACCATCACATCTGAAAATCGTGGAAATCTATAGGGAAAATTTCAATTCCTGAAGTTTAGCAAACCAAGATGAATCTGAATAAATCCCATATTCAGATATCTGATCCTTGCAGCAGTCAGGAAAAGAAAGCCATTACAGAAACATCACTCCTGGCATGGAAGAACTGAGCAGGAAACTAGGCCCATGGAAGATAAAATGATCAACCGATGTCAGTCTAATGTGAACATGTATACTTACATATAAGAAAAAAGGGAAGGATATAAAAGACGACGAGGAAAGTCGAATTGTGATGAAAAAAGAAAAACGGAAAAAGAAGAAAAAAAATTTTAAATGAGAATGCCAGAACGTTTTGAAAGATACACGTTGTCTTTCTCATTTTTTTGATGGACAATCAAACATAAATCATTTGGACTAATATCCCAATTCCTTTTTCCAGCACACAACATTTTTTACGCATTTACCAGGAGATGAATATATCGCTTGTCGCTTTTCTTGTTTGATTCTGGATACTTCTGTGTAAATAGCTATGAATTGCTTTCTTTTTTTTTTCTTCTGTTTTGTTCACTGCGGAATAAGAAGATTTATTCCTTTTAAATCAATCTTTTCATGTTATCTGTCACAGTATTTGCTCATTTCTAAAGTAGACAAGAGATTCCTTGAGTAACAACCACTGAAGATAGAAATATCTAGTGACATTATTCTTACTTTTTATATGTTTTGCACCTTAAGAGAGTGGCGATCGAGACTATACGTAGATCTTCCCACGCTCTGTGAGGAGCATGACTCCTCCCTCCCACTATCATAAACCACTTGGGTCGTAACACCAGCTGCTGTAATTTCTCAAAAGAGATAACTATGAAATGTTCATTATTACTTCCCTTTTATTTATTCATTTGCAATTAATTATAATATGACATCAAGCTTGTTTTCAGGAGGTGAGCATAGGAAAAAATAGACATTGAACTAAAGATTCCAAAATTCTTACTCCTTATTCTTTTATTGGACATTATCCTAGTTGATAAAAGCATTGCTTAAGCCCAACTTTGGAGTGTGAGTTCAATCTCTCCCTCATAAGAATTCCATTGATAAATGAGCCATTATTTTTAGATTCTTATCTTTATTGATCTGTGTTATTTTAATTATCCTTATTTTAATCATGTTTATAGATAATGTATGCTATAATAATTTTCATTTTTAGATTGAGTAAGGTGGTGATAGGACACCATCCAGTTAACCACCCACACCTGAGACTCATAGGTATTGAGTTAGAAAGCTAGGAACTAATTGCAGATGATGGTTCTATGTTGTTTGAGAAGGAATCAGGAGTGGGTGAGAAAAAAGACGGCCAATAATTCGAGGTCAGAACAAAACAGATGTAAATACAGTAAACTCAGACCTTCGACCCTTCTTGAAATTTGTCTGTAGTAAATTTTTAAGAGACTGTCATGCAAGGATCAAATACACTGTTCTCAACAAGACTGATCTTTACCGATGAAGGTGCAACCATTATCTCACAAAGATGGATGTGCAGGTATCAAATGCATTCCCACAGGTATGTAAGCTTAAAACCATATTGTGTATCCTTTGCATGCCAAAAAATTAAAAACAATCTTATATATATATATATATATATATATATATATATATATATATATATATATATATATAAATTAAAGGTGTAGGAGGGCGCTACTCCATTCCCTGGATTGCTCCACTTTAACCTGAACCCTTACCTTATAATACTGAGTGTTAAGCAAGGCGGCATCAAGTACCATTTATTGAATCTTTAGTATGACTCGACCAGGGATTGAATCCCAATCTCCCGGACCATTGGCCAAAGACAGATGCAGCAGATTTTTCACCAATACATATAAATGAGTTTATTGGAATTGGTAAGTAAGAGGTGAATGATTGTTTTGTTTTTTTCATCTAGAAAATACTGTTTGTATTTTATCATACATATTACGTATATAAAATATATATTAAAATTTTAAAGCAGGGGTTTTGTTTCTTCCTTTACTCTTTATATTTTCATTTCCACTTCACTTTTGCTGCTGCATTTGCCTGAATGCTACACCAAGCAATGCAAACATTAAATGAAAAGTAAACATTATCATATATTAAATACAAATAAGTATGTCACAGTTTGTGTAAATATTTAATCATGGAAATATCACAGATGGTACCAATTTTAATATGTTTGTATGAAAACAGATGTATTATCAAAATACACTCCCCATTTATATATATATATATATATATATATATATATATATATATATATATATATATATAATATTGTACAGTCTGTGACCCTGGGTTTCATACATTTCATGCATTTTGCAATCGTCGGACAGAACCTCTGTCCGACGATTGCAAAATGCATGAAACCCCGGGTCACAGATAGTACAATATTATATATATATATATATATATATATATATATACACCTTATTATTGATATTGAGCACTATTTAACAATACTGCAACATTTAGTCCTCCACTAACTCACAAAGTGAACTAGTGAGAACCATTAACTATATATATATATATATATAAACAACAATCGGTATTAAAATAATGCATCTATTTACATCCTGTTAAAAGTATTGACATAAATCAAAATTGGCTATGTCGATTGCGATGTCTAATTCCGCTCCGGCACCTAGCGACTACTTCACCTCTGGGCAACATTTTCTGGAGACATTCACGCTTCTCCCCCGAAACCACCAGAAACACAAACTTACGGTGACTCCAAAGTTTATTTCCTCCAACGGCAAACAGGACTTTCGCTACATTCTGCGAACGTACCTCCCTCGCATGTCCAACAAGACACGCTGATATCTCAACTCTCTCATAACTCCATTTCGTCTCTTGAATGTCTCCAGAAAATGTTGCCCAGAGGTGAAGTAGTCGCTAGGTGCCGGAGCGGAATTAGACATCGCAATTGACATAGCCAATTTTGGGGGTGAAATAAAGTTGTTCCTGTGTGTGGCGTATTGAATTTATCTAATTCATATTCAACTGGGATCCCTTGGTCTAAGAGAAATAGACGCAAGGGATCCATAAATTAGTTAGGTACCCTCAATTGTGTCCATGCTGCTGCTGTTGCTATTGAAGAACAGCCAGTGAGACGTCTGCACTGAACGGAGTTGTTCAGCCAAAAAGAGTGTTTGACGGTTTTTCCTCAGTTTGTGCTGCCCGGAGGGTGATCCGGGATGAATAGGATAAGTCATCCTGATTGGGTGAAATTATGCATCGAATTAATTTACGCGCCAAACCAAAATACAAAAATTTCTTCTGCTACAAGTTGTTTGGTTGTGTGGTGTTTCCATTTTCCGAAGTTGGCGGTTCATTTCGGTTAGTTTGTTTTTGTTTGTTAATTTTTCATATGTCTGGTACTGTATTACTATCTTGTTCATTATTTATTTTCTGATGTATTTCTTGTATTTCAAAGTCAGAAAACCAACCTTTCTTTATTATTGTTCTGACTTGGTCGGCATGTCTTTGGCTTGTTGTCTGAAAACTAGCCCATTCTTGCCAGATCTCTATCATTCTTTTCCTATATGGTATCATGGTTTCAGAGCCAAAGATTCGTTATCACGAACACACTCTTACAATACCACCAGACTTTGTTGGATTTTTGGAATAGATGAAAATTCAACTTTTTCTGTTAATATAAATATCCCCAGCAGCATTAACTGACGCGAAGACGATGTCCAGACACTGAATGTGGAACTAGATCGGAAGCCAAATTATAAAGCGTTAATTCAATGACTTTAGATTTGTATTAACAGATGAGATAACAACATCAAATCTGGAAAGTAAAAAAAATTGACGTAGTTCAAGATCAAATAATTAGTTCTTAAACTCATATTGACAAAAAATACTGTGTGCTTTAGTAAAATACTGAGACACTAATTCTCTTCATTTGATTAACAATCTCAGTCCAAGATTTACGCCATTATCGTCACTGGTAACCAATTTCGATGAGATAGTTCTGCACTATTTTTAACACGATATTATTCTACTCCACCACAATACTGTGAGTGCATGTAACAAAAAAGGTAGATGCCTAGTCTTAAGGATTCTGACTCTTGGACCGTACCTCCTCATTTCACAAAAGTGGAAGGTTGACATAATCTGACTCTTGAACAGGGATTGGGCAATTTTCATATTTTGACCACACATTTACGCATGGGCTCAACATCCAATTGAGCATATGTCATGCTACCACTGATAAATATACAATCAAAACGTAGGGTTTATATGCACTTTATAAAAAAAAGGTAATACACTCAAAATACATATACAATGTTGTATGTTATAACACTACTATAAGGTTCTAAGCAGTCCCTTTTGTAAGCGACAATCTAGTTACTCAATAAAGATACTTTGAAATATATATATATGTGTTCGACTCACTCTTCAACAACCAACATCTAAGATATGTAAAAACAGTTGGCTGTATTCATCGGACCTCATTTAATTCAGATCTATGTTTCTTATCGCCTAATTGATTGAATTTTGCATTAATTTCTCTCTTCGTCAATGGATAGATTCTTTGTACCCAAATCACTCAAATTTAACCAGGAAAAGTTGTCTGAAGCTTGGAGGAGATGGAAATAGGAATTAAAACAATTTTTGCCGGCAACAGAATCAGATTTGAAACCAAAGTTTTATTTTACTAAAATGTATAAGAAAACGAGAAAAAGAATGCCTACTTAATACTTAGAAAGGCTGATCAGGCTGAAGAAGAAACAAAAAAGCAAGCTAAGGAACTCGCAACTTCTGAGACTCCAAAAATAGACATTTCTTTCATAAAACGTTGACAGAAAAATAGTCCCGAAACCCTCTCTCAGACTAACTACAATGAACAAGAGAAACAAAACAGTAAACTGCAAATTCTGTGCTAGTTCTCATCTACGTGGACAATGTCTAGCATACCACAAATGATGCAAAAAATGTGACCAAAAAGAAACTTTGCCAGTCGTGGTCACTCACGAAAATCAGTGCGACAAATAGAAATATAAACTGACTCTGCTGACTCTGACTCAAACCCGACTCGATCAAACTTCTTCCTGGACACGACCAAATTCATAGATCCCCACTATGAAACATAACTTTCAAACGAACCACCAAAATTCTCCACTAACTCACTCAACTCTGATAGGAAAGTTTAACCCTGGACCGCAAATATCGGCACTAACGGTTCAGTGATCGATTTAAAAAATTAACTCCGGAGCTGAGATAAATGTACTCTCCAAAACCATATCAAATAATCTTCATCAACGTCCAAAACTGAAGTCAACATCAGTTACCCTCACTGACTAGCATTTCTATTCTAGGCAAATCCATAACCTCATTAGCTCAGAAAAATAGTCTCTCCAATTATGTTTATAATAACTGACACAAATTCACAAGCTGTTCAAGGTATTAATATCTGTGAGAAACTACAACTAATCAAGTGAATTTTTTCATTAATCTAAATCTACCAGCACACCACGCCACTTAACAGTTAATCCTTTATTTTCCCCTGTGATCAATCCTCCCAGAAAGATTCCCTTTGCATTGGAAAAGGGTTTAAAAGCAGAACTGGACCGAATTACCAAAATGAATATCCACAAACCAGTTAGTAAACCTATCGAATGGGTATACTCCCTAGTAATCGTAGAACAGCCAAATAGCTCCCTATGTATTCATCTTGATTCCTTCAACTCAATGCTAAAAAGCGGTAAATTTTTCAAATTTCTACCGTAAAGGAAATCTTTGCAGATATGCATGATGCAAAATACTTCTCTAAGATTGATGCAATTGATAGCTTCTTGTAGATTCCCGTCGATAAGGATAGTTCAAAACTATTCGTGTTTAATACTTTCTTTGGTAGTTATAGATTTACTCACTTGCCATACGATACACAGAGTGCAAGTGAGATCGAAATTGACTGTGTAATTGAGGGTATAGAGGGAGCCAGAAATGTACAAGACGATATAATCGTATGGTCGTCAGACTTAAAACATTACCAGTGACTCAAAGTTGTATTTGATCATATCAGTAATATGATCTTAAGCCATGGCGGTTTATATTAGAGGCCAAGTTATAATGAAAAGAAAGGATAGAACTGGAAACTGATTTCAGTAGCGAGGCATTCTAATTTCAGTTTGCGTTTGTGTAAGCTTGTACAGTGTTGTTAGGTTTCAGAAATTCAACGAAATTTTTCCTTACGTTTACATTATTTAATTGAAGAAAGTAATTAAGTATAAGATTTATCTATTTTATTTATATCATTTTTTATGTTGATTGTAAGTACAAACTTTTAAGGTCTGTAATTCACTATGCAAAAATAGTATGTGTAATGTCTAAACCCTGGCTCGCGGCTAACAAAGAAAAGAACGGAACACAAAGAGACGTTAACGGCTCGCTGCCAGCGGTAAGACTGACTTATTCCCCGGCCATATACTTTATTTACATTATTTACAAGTGCCACTGTTTTACTTATGACTCAACAATCACATCCTTTTCCGGATAGGTTAAGGGAGATATATGCTTGTGACGTGGTTTGGGATTACTTCCCTTTGACTGGATTATTACACCCTTCTCCTTCTTGATAAAATGCATTGTCCATGTAAGTGTGTTTATTTTATTTATCTATTTATTTATTGTTGATATATTTTCTTACTATACTACAAAGTCCTTGAGTTTGGTTGGGGGCACCCTTTTCCATAGTGGATTACGTCTTGGTGGTGGTGGTAGGTTGTGTGTTGGTGCTGTGGGTGTTTCAGGAGATTCTTGTTGTGGGTGTGGGTTGTATTCAGACTCAGATTCAGACTCTGTGTTCTCTTCTTCCTTAAACCAACTCGCTTGAATAGAGAGGAATTTCTGGTGACTTGGTGGTCTCTTCTTTGCACTGTTACCATACTACTTTTCTTTTTTGTGATCGTGTATTGTTTAGGGTTGTATGGTGGAGACAGTTTGTTCAGTCTCTGCTACTTGATCAGGACTTGGTCATCTAGGCAGAGGGGTGAGGGCTTTGTTTGTTTTGTTTTGTTTTTTTGTTTCTGTCTGCATACCATTTCATTATCTCCTTTCCTTTTGAGTCGTTCCCAGCTATACGGTCGTGTATCGGTCTTGATGCTGGGTTCTTAGGAGTATCGGGTAGGCCAATGTTGATTTTTCTGCCGGTGCAGGTTTCAAAAACACTTATTCTTGTTGTGTTATGAGGTAACCGGGGTTTCCAGTTAAACTCTTCCATAGTGGTGGCAAAAATATACCTTTTTAGGGTACGTACAAAGTGTTCGGCTTCTCCATTTGCTTCAGGCCACAGTATAATCCTTCTGAGCCTAAAACCTGATTGGGTGGCAAAGTCTTTGAAATCTTGCTCTTGAAACGAAGGACCATTGTTGGTTTTGACAATGGTGGTATATCGCTGCCTGGCGAAGATCATATTGAGGCGAGAGATGACTACATTTGCTGACGACAAAGGGAGTATTTCAACCTCAAGAAATTGGCTGTAGTCATCGATGACGACAAGCAGATACTACCCATATGGGAAGGGACCTGCAAAGTCCACAGAGATTTCAGTCCATGGGGCACCTGGGACTGGCATGGTGCGTATGGGTTCACGGTGTGTATGCTTTAGGTTCGAGGCTTGGCAGGAGATGCAGCTGTGTACTGTCTCTTCCACTAGCTTGTCTATTCCTTGGAACCATACCTTTTCCCTTATTAGTTGTTTTGTTTCGACAATGCCCTGGTGTGAGTGATGAGCTATGTCGATCGTTCTTTTTCTCAATTTGGAAGGGATCACAAGACAGTGTCCTCGAAGTATGAGACCGTTAATTACGGATGGTTCCTCCTTGAATGGAGAAAAGTTTGACAGCTGTAGGTCGTTCCAGCGCCCATTTGCAACTGCAGCCTCCACTTTCTGTAACAAGGAGTCCTCCTCTGTAGCTTTCTTCGCCTCTTCAGCGTTGTCTTTCTCCGGTTTATGGTGTGGGTAACGGCTGAGATAATCTGCGGTGTTTAGATCATTTTTTCAGGCTGGTATATCAAGCTGTATTGATACGGCATGAGGCGCAGACGCCTGCGCTCAATTCTGGCTGTTGTTGGTTTGAGACTCTTCACAATCCCAAGAAGTGGTCGGTGATCAGTGGTGATTGTAAATTATTCTCCATACAAATCGAAGTGGAATTGTTCGGCTGCATACACCACAGCCAACATCTCTCTTTCAGTCTGGGAGTATCGCTGTTCTACATCTGTTAGAGCACGACTAGCATTGCACAGAATTTTCCCAATTTGTGTGATGACTGCGCCTAATCCGACAGGATATTTGTATCTTTGTTAGGGTCAAAATAGGCCATAACTCCAGCTCTTGTCAGAGATTCCTTCAGCTTGTTTGATGCTAGTTCTCTCACCGACTATATCCATTCTGTGTTCTTCCTTGTGAGTTGTCTAAATGGCTCGCTGATAGTGGCTAAGTATGGGATGAATCTCGCCACGTACTGTGCCATTCCTAAAAACGATCGGACTTCACCAACGTTAGTGGGGGTGCATTTTACTATTGCAGAGACCTCCTCTGGATCAGGTGACACTCCATTTTCACTGAAAATATGTCCAAAGAAGATTAGTTCTTGCTCAGAGAAAAGGCATTTTCTCTGTTCAGCCTGACTCCAGCATTATGTAGACGTTCCAGTGTGGACCTAAGGCAGCTATCATGTGAGATTTGTCCCGCCTATAAATTATTATGTCGTCCGAAAGATTTTGACACCTGGGATGCCTCAGACAAGGTCGGAAATTGCCTTTTTGGAATAGCTCAGAAGCTGCGTTTACTCCAAAAAGTAGGCGCTTGTAGCGAAATAGTCTTGCATGCGTGGCGAATGTTGTTATATGCCTGCTAGATTCTCCAAGTTCCAGTTTGTGGTATGCATTTGAGAGATCTGATTTGCTGAAAACTGTCGCGCCGTTTAGATCTGCAATTAAGCCGTCCATGGTCGGCATTGGGTGTTTTATCCTTTGGATGGCTTCATTTGCCTTCCTCATATCGATGTAAATACGTACAGCCTTGTTTTTCTTGGGGACTACCACCACAGGGCTTACCCATGGGGTAGAGCCAGTGACCTCCTCAATGAGTTCCATTTTTCTGAGGCCTTTTAATTCTGCCTCAACGTCCTTCCTCACGTGGAAAGGTATTCTACGGTGTCGTTGCGTTACTGGGCGAACAGAGGATTCGATGTAGAGGTTGATAACGACTCCAGAAATTTTCCCCATTTTGCCACCAAACAGTGAAGGGAATTCATCCGGAATGGGGACCGTCATGTGAAATGTGAAGTTAAATGTTATCATGCCTGGAGTGGGTGCTAAGCAAATTCTGCAGGCCAAGTTGGGGGCTTTCATCGTTAACCACGAATATCTTGGCTCTGCAGCATTTTCCCCCGAATTTCATCGTGGTATCAATATATCCTCGGACAGGTATCAACTGTTGGGATCTGTAGGCAAATAATTGAGTTGTCGTTCAGTGTATGGATGATCTGTGTTTTAAACCGTTATACACGCGTCCAGAAATTATGTTGACACTAGCGCCAGTGTCTAGAACGAATGTTACAGGGGGATCATTTACGAGAGCGGTGACTTTAGGTATCTTTGTCGACGTGGGAGGTATGATCATGAATACATACTCGTCACTCGACGTAGAAGGTGATACTGAAGAATGGGTGAAGCAAATCTGTCTTACCGGCTTGGAGTTACATATTCTAGCAAAATGGTTCGTCTTATGGCAGTTTCTACACTCCTGACCTTGGGCTGGACAAGTAGGGTGTGTTGAAGAGTATCCACTATAGTGACAGGTCTGTCTGCATTCTTTTTTGTATCCCCCACGAGCTTGGGGCTTCGAGGTAACACGGCGGCTGTCATGTTGCTGGTATCTAGAATGGCCGTTCCTGGAGTTGGTGGTACCTTTACTACTGCTGCGGTTGTTATTCATGTGTGTACGTCGCTTGTCGTTTTCATTTCTGTTGTAAGACGTCAGCGCGTGAATTTCTTTTTGTTCCATCTCTGTAGCACGCGCATGAGTAAATTCTATAGCTCTGGCTTGATCTAGAACCTGTTTTAGGGAGGAATTTTCCCTCGGCGCCTTTCTTCTAAGTTTAGAAGACAAGCATCCTTGTAGAATTTGGGCAAGAATTTCTCGGTCGATGTTTTCATAATCACGCGTGGAAGCCAGAGATCGTAGCCTTGCGTAATAGGCCTCTAAATTTTCATCCGGATTTTGCAGGAGCCGTCGAAATTTGAAAATTTCGTATAACGTATTCTTTTGGGGCGTGAAGTGATCTGTTAGCGACTTTTCGTCGTTTCATACTCATTAGATGTTGTAGAACCACCCTCTGTTGTAATGGTAGCGCCAATTCCTTTCTGCTGGTCTGTGAAACTGTGATAAATATCGAAGACTTTGTCTCCTGCGTAATGGAGAAGTGTCGCTTTCCGTTTTTGGTCGCTTTCAATGTCCAGGGCAACGAACAGATTTTCCAGCTTGTTCATCCATTTCTTCCCATATATTCTGGTTATGGACACTAAAAGTCGGGAAAACTGGAAAATCTCCATTGGTCATTATTTTTCTTTTGTGTGTTGACCTCTTTTCTTAAAATTGGTTTATACGCGTGAGCTCGTCACGAAAATCTTCGTCGCCAAAATGTAATGTCTAAAGCCCGGCTCTCGTCCAACAAAGAAAAGAACGAAAATCAAAGCAATGTTTCCGGATAGGTCAAGGGAGAAATAAGCTTGTGACGTTGTTTGGAATTGCTTCCCTTTCACTGGAATATTACAATATGTAGGAATCTTAGTCTTTTGTTACTTTGAATTTTAAATTTCTTATTTAACATTTTAAAATTAAAGTTTAATAGATATTTCCCCTTTAAGTATGTTTAGCATTTTTTACTTAAAGTTTATTTAGGCTCTTCTTAAAACGATATATAAAATAAGATAGAAATAAAAATAAGAATAAAGAAAATGCGCTTCGCTTCTTTCACGAGATTCAGACGTTCCGAAGACTTTTTACACGTTTCTATTTTTACAGTAAAATTTGTTTATGTAAGATAAAAATTGTCCAATGGTCGCAAAGTTATTTTAATATTTTTCTTTGACTCTGTTATTCATAAGAATAGTTCATTAATAAAATTTAATTCTTTCATAAGTAATTTATGTTTTGAATCTGTGAAAATTGGTATAGAATTGTGAAGAAACAAACAACAGTTGCGAGGCTATGATGACTCTGGAGTCAGCTGTGGATTTGGGGCTAAATCTTACCCAGAGCGCCTCAACAGCATCTTACAATACCCCTTGACTCCTGGTAAAAGATAAAAGTAGGGGGTGCAGAGTTTTGCAAGACTGGCATGTAGGCTGTTGTCCATCACTCACAAAAATACATAAGCAATGGAGGTGACTATATGGAAAAATAATGTGTTTTAGCAGAAAATCAAAGATTTTATTGAATTCCCAGTATCTGTTTTAGTTTCAATGAAAATAAATAGGAGGCATTACTTTCAGAATGCCAGTGTATTTCTTAAGTAAATTTTAATGATTAATTGATGCATTTTGAATTATATCCAAGAGAACATTTATTTAGTAAAACTTGGTATCTCTCACGACTAATTAATACACATAATGTTCTTTTTTAAGTGAATTTGCATTGACATGAGTCGGCCGTTTATGGTGGGAAATTTGCAATAATTTACAGTGTTTTTTTTTTTGTTTTTTTTATTATTCTGTAATCTTAAATACTTCTTAGATATTCTGCTGAATGCTCTATGTCTTACAAGTACTAAAATATTCCTGTTGCTCAATATAAATTCTCTGTTCCTTGCTTATTCTTTTTATGTTCTTTTTATATTTTAAAAATGTATTGGTAAGATAGTAGAAGGGAGATAACTGTACTGTTTCAATTTTAACCACATACGAACTAATTTCCATTCTTATGGAGTTTTTACAGTATAAAATGATACCTTTCGCCTAGGTTTGATATTTGTTGAGATGCCATAAAATTAAATAAAGCGGTCCTTACTGTATTTTCAATTTTTTTATTTTACAAAATAATTTCTCCATAAATAAATTCACTAATCAAAGAATACACAGAGTTTCATTAATTTTAACCTCCCGAGTTGTACAGATTTCTTATGATGATTTTTTAATTCGCCGCTTTCTGACGAATGTGACGGCAAATTGACTAAAATCCCAAAACGGAACTTTATTTTCGCACGTGTGAAGACGGGGCAGGTTGGCACTTGATCCCCTACAGAATAAGTCCTGTTCAGAGTTTTTCTCTCAGGCATATAAGAACTGGCATATTACGTGAGGGAATAATTTAGGACCAGACTGACCGCCGCTGGCAAGGGGTTCCAAATTTCACACTATCACACACCCACCAGGCAGCTTTCTTCCTTCCCCGAGATAATGGAAGATAATGAGCCTATAGGTTTTAGTCGTAATAATATTAATATTGTTGTAGTCGGCAACTCCGGTTTCCCGTGTGATACTTTAGGAATTAATAGGACAATTCTAAGCAAGATAACATAAGGCGAATAGAAGCTGGAAAGAAAGCATGGAATAACAACATAGACCACATGGTAAAATGAAAATACATAGGTTCTTTACTACGGTTATATATATATACGTTCAAAGTGTCAAAACATATAATTGGATTGTCCATGAATATGAATGTCTTTTCTTGGCTTTTATCCTTTTTCAAATTGAGAGAGAGAGAGTGGTAAACGAAACTTGCGTAGAAAGGAAAAATGTTACTTATCTTATTTTTTTGACGGGGTTCCACTGGAGAATTTTCTTCTTTCACGGGCTACTAGACTTTGTTCTGTTTTTAGTACTGGCTTGAGGGACTCGTGTCTCTCATGTCTCAGTTAATCTTTTGTCTTTAGCCCGGAGTAAAATGGCTATGGTCCGTCTGCCACGAGCCTTGCTCAAAAACTACCTCTTTTGTGCTTTACTTCCGCTGAGGGGAAGGGAACCCCACTTCCGTTTTGGGGTCCCAGCCAGTCATTTGGCTTCTCTCTCTTTCCCCTTCCGATGTCCGGCGACCCAAGGTCACTAAGTGCGAACATCTGGTCTATCCACTCTGTGACCCACATTCTCTCTTAACGGTCACTTTTTGACTGCTTGATAGCTAATAGCAACACGGGAGAATAGTATCAGTCTTACCTCTTCGTCTCCGTGAGCTATCACGTGACACGAAGAGGGCAGAAAATAAAAATTATAGAGTCCGCTCTCCCGATCAAATTCTATCGAGGAAGACAAATCACGTTACAATTGGTAACACTAGTATTTATTGTGAATTATTTACCAGGTAAACTTTAAACATAGAAACGTTTTAAATGTTTATTTAGACACTCTCAATATATTACTTCCAAGTAAAGTTGGCGACCCGAAGGTTATATTTTCAATATCTACCACACCGAGGTATAGGGGAGGGCACTACTCCTTCCTCTGAATTGCTCCACTTTACTCTTGATTCTTACCTTATAATGCTGAGTGTTAAGCAAGGTGGAATCAAGTACTATTTTTGAGTCTTTGGTATGACTCGACCTGTGATTGAAACCCGGTCTCCTGGACCATTGGCCAATGTCCCGGTTAAGAGATTATAGTAGTGAAAAAAACACCATTAATGTGTGTGTGCGTACAATGTGGCGAGAATATGCAAATTTTCTCCCGTCCACAACCAACCGAAAAAATTTCGTACTAGATGAACGAAGGTTGTTATTTTTTAATGACAAGAAATATGTGGCGTAAGTGTTTACGCTGTATTTATCGCTGTATTTTTTATGATTTTTTTTCTTCTCGGCTGACTCGTTCGATTTTTTATATAGCTTTGCCGCGACCTGCCTACAAACGTAAACAGATCGGATTACTCGTTCGCCCTAGAAAAATATATCTTCGCTAGCCTATACCAGGCTAAAGAAGTACTTATTTTCTACGTCTATTTTTTATAGAAGAATTTCCTATTCACGTGGCGCGACCGAAGTGGTGTTGCGTTTCTTTCCTATGAAAAAGGATTCGGCGGCGAAAATTTCAGAGGTCCCCACTCTTTTTTAGGGTGTTTGTGACCTTTCCTCTCCAGTTGTTGGGTTGCATTCGGTAGGCCGTCTTACCTCCGGGCGGTTCTGCCGGGTGTGCCTTGGCACTGGAGATTTCCTCCGGCCTCAGAGGGCCATCCCCCCAGGCTTTTACTCCTTTCTGGGGGGTTGGGTTTATTGACTGGCGCCTGAGGCGCCCCAAAAAGGGGAATGCCGACGAGGCCGAAGGTATTTTTGGCCTTGGCGGACGCGTGTGGGCTTCGGCCCTGCGACCGGACCCACCTTAAAAATGGCCTTGTGCTATATTCGTGCGTTGGTGGGACGCATCGATAAATATCAGAGGTCCCTACTCTTTTTTAGGGTGTTTGTGACTTTTCCTCTCCAGTTGTTGGGTCGCATTCCGTAGGCCGTCTTACCTCCGGGCGGTTCTGCCGGGTGTGACTCGGCAATGGAGATTTCCTCCGGCCTCAAGGGGCCATTCCCCTAGGCTTTTACCCCCTTCAGGGGATTGGGTTTATTGCCAGGCACCCAAAAAATGGGAATGCCGACGGGGGTCGAAGGTATTTTTGGCCTTGCCGGACGCGTGTGGGCTTCGGCCCTGCGACCCGACCCACCTTAAAAACGGCCTTATGCCATATTCGTGCGTTGGTGGGACGCATCGATAAATAATAGAAATCCTCGCGGACGCTCTCAGGGGCCACTCGGCTCCACGAGGTTGAATCCTACGTCATTGTGGTTGTATTCATCTCACCGCCACTTCTAGTGGCAGATTCGCTCCTTTTTTTCCATCACATTGATATGTGCTAACGGACCTTTTAAGGAACATAAGAGGTCACCTTCTGCGGTTTGGAGTATCTCTGACGGTCCTTAACGACTAGTCGAAATAGACGGCCTGGAGACAAACGCGAAGAGGACTCACTAAGACCGCCCGGTCTTAACCATCGCTCGGTTCCGCTCGTCCATTTGGCTGCGCAGCGCTAAAGGCACGGATTAGCTTTTAACTAACGCTTCGCTACCTGCGCAGCGCTAAGATAACGCCAATCTTAGCCGCGGCCTCCTGGCCTGTTCGCCCGACAGTGCAGAGCTTTGGCGCGCATGCCTTAGCTGTCGTCTCGATACGTCCGTACAGCTTTGGCGCGCAAGCCTTAGCTACCGCCCGATACGCCCGCACAGATCTGACGCGCAAAGCCTTTGCTACCGTCCGATACGCCTGCACAGCTTTGGCGCGACACAGCCATAGCTACCGTCAACGATACGCCCGCACAGCTATGGGTCACGACAAAGCCATAGCTACCGTCAACGATACGCCCACACAGCTTTAGCACGGCAAAGCCATAGCTACCTTAAACGATACGTCCGCACAGCTAGAGGCACGACGAAGCCCTAGTTTCACCGATCCGCTCGCTTGACTTCGTATGCGTTAAGGCCTGGCAAAGCTTAGCCACGGTTTCCCCGTCTGTTCACTTGGTCCGTAGTACTAAGACACGGCTCAGTCTTAATCACCAACCCGCTCGACTCTACACGACCAAGCTGCCAACACTGACTTCGACCTCGACGCTCCCACAATGCAGTCTACGTAACGACTCGTTGTTATGGACTGCCCCAGCAATGCAGCATCCAGTCCACGTAACGACTCGCTGTTATGGACTGCCCTAGCATTGCAACAATTAGCCTACGTACGACTCGCTGTACAGGCTAGCAATCAAATCGACACTCCCCCGGTTAACTCACAACGTACTGTCAAAACCGGGACATCGATTTACCAACGACTCGACCGACCTCAGCTTCCCGCAACGATCGTCCAGCTGCATTCAATTACTCGACCGACCTCAGCTTACCCGCATCTAGCGGTATCTCCACGACTCGACCTACGCCAGCTACCCTCGTCGAACGTCCAGCTGCGCACATCTATGACTCAACCATACCAGCTATTGACATCATCCATCTTGCTGAAGACCAAATACAACCGCTACGGACTTTACACGCACGTCTGTAAATCTGGCAATAAATCGTCACTTTTGTTGTATCTGTTATCTTGCCTTTGCTCCCTTCATTGTCTTTGGCTGTCACTACTCGCACGCATTTAACTAAAAATTAATTGCGGGGTCGACACGCCTATCGGCTCCGCAACAGCTTTGCCGAACACTTCACTGGACTAGCGTGTCTGTCGGAAAAACTATCACCAAAATACAAAAAAAAAACTAACAAGAATACTTACAAACATAGAAGGTAGGGTTTTTTTTACTCTTTCTTCCACCTTATGGCCAGCCGGAGTAATTTCTCGGCCATAAAGGCCCTTTTCGTGACCCCTTCCTCCCTAAAGAGGATTAATCAGACCAAAAAAGAAAAAGAAAGCAAAAACTACAAAAAAGAACAAAGGCCATATCCAACCAAATGCAGGTGGTCATGAAGAACTCTGACGCAGTCGACCCAAGCAGAACCGTTCCTAACAACACGATACCAACAAAGATGCGTCTACAAGTGAAGAAACAGCAAGATGGTGACTACCACGATCCGAAGAACTTAAGGACAGCCATGTTAGCTACAGGTGGTGCAGTGGGGTGAATCATATTTTATTTAACTATATCAAATAGACATCTAACAGAAAAGGTCCCAGCCGGTAAAGTTATGACTTTTTTTCACTTTTTCGATAACTTTTCCCCAGTCACAATGAAATTCAAAACTAAAAAAAGTGTTTGTATTTGTAGTACGTGTTATAGTTATTCGGTGGCTATAAGCATTAACCATTTAACATTTGTTAATTACGTTTTATCCTCACAAAAATATAATTTGAGGTTATGTCAACGTTTATTAACGTTTTAAAATGTGGAATTGATAAATTTCTGTCCTGTTTACATGACGACAAAAATAATAGTTGATTTTCTCCGGTATAGCGTCTCACTAACACATGATTCACATAATACACTAACACATAATACATAATTCCATGATCTCTTATTAGGGACAAAGGCACCATTAAGGAATTTCACAAAAATATAGTCAATAATTTCACCTAACGGGTAGTTTTTCAGTTATTTTAAGAGCTTTAAAATGTTTTAAAATTAGTTTTATTGCACTTGATTTTATTCTATTTTAAAAGATAGAGTGGTATAATAAACTCTTTTGTCGTAGGTGTGCATATTTTGGGGCAAGAAGTAGTAGTAGTTTTAAAGGGAAAGCTAAGCAAGTTTGAGAGGTCGGCAGATTTTGAAAGCTAATAAAATAGGAGAAAGAATTCTCTATGGAAATGAAGGCTTTTCTTTTTGTTTTTTGTCATGGGGGGTTGTTTTGTTTTTTAATGCCTGTAATCGACTGAAGTCTTCGGTGCTGATATGGTCAGAGGTCAGGAGACAGGAGTTTGATTTCTTTTATGTCTTTTGGACCTAGGTGGTCGAAGCGGGAAAGTGATTTTCTTTTCTGAAAGTCAAAACCACGTATATTTAAGAGGGCAGTTTGAGTTTAGAATTAGTAGTCTGCAGTGAGTAGTTGGCCGTTGGACGCAGGGAAAGAGGGCCACCTGGCAAAGCCAGGGAACCATAGAAGTTCCAGGAAAGTCGACGGAGGATTAATAGCGAGTTGCAACTAGAGAAAATGACATAGGAAATTGACCAGCTCTTAAGTCTTCGTCCGCCATCCTAATCACTATAGGGTTAACTCGATTAAAAACCTAAGTGTCTCATACACTGCGCCAAGATTGTTTCGAAGAGGAATTATCAGTAAAGATGAACAAACGATTGTATTCACGGGTTCATTTTCTGTCTTTTTTGCTTTTTCTTTTGTTGTGGGCCTGACCTGTGGTTTCAATCAAAATCGCCAGCTGACTTCTTTTTTAAAACAAAAAATAAAAAACAAACAGCGTGAGAGAGGTCGTTTAGCAGCCGAGACTGGACGTGCTACGGATCGAGATTGTTACAATAGTTGTATATTTTTATTGAGATGTTGTTGTTTTTTCTTTTTCGCAGTTTATACTGAATTTACGTTAAAGCGGAGGCGCGTAGCGCAATGGTTATCGTTTTAGGAAATGGAAACGGCAACCTGAGTTCAAATTCTGAACGAAACTGTTTGCGTTTCACTTTGCGCTAATGCCTTGTGGAAAGGCATGAATCCATCTTTCTTTCCCTTCATCTGTGGATTGGTTTTTTAATGTTAGTACGGGAACCAATCTAGGAGAAGGAAAACTCTGAATTCAAACCAGCCGCACTCTGTTGAAAAACTGACCGTGTGTCGTATCCTGCCCATGACGGAGGAATTGAATAGATACATACCTTAAAGTGTTGTTGTGAAGGTAATGGACGCAACGTACCTGGGCATTCGAAGCGCGCACGAACGTGTCTGGCTTGTAGAGCGGAAAAGCGAAACCGATATGGTTGCCTCGAGCATATTTGATGATGGGAGATCTCGAACCAGCGAGAGGTAATTTGCACGTATGCAAATTCTGGCGAGATCTCACGAACATAAAATACGCACGGTAACGGCGTAACAAAGATTTTTGTTTTGAGTGCGTCGCCCGACGAACTTGTTACAACTTAACGAACGAACGAAGGAAGGCGAGAACCGGAAGGAAGGAGAAAGAGGGAGAGAGCGAGAGAGAAGGAACAGCGAGGGAGAAAGAGGGAGAGAACGCTCGAATCAATACGCCCTGAAACTGACGTGTGAAATCCATCGCAGCCTACCGACACACAGAATTGGGATTTGGTCTTTGTCTTTAGTGTGAGGGATTCATTGAAGAGACGGGAGTTTGCGAAATGAACTCCAAGAATCATTTTCACGGTGTCTTTTACGTCCGCTCCTGACAACAGTTGTCTTCATTTAAGCTGAATAACTTGGGCGGACTGTGCATTAGGATAATTGTTCAGTGACCCCAGTGCCCAAAGCACCAAGAGCCCCAAATAGAAAGTTTCATTTTTTAAGTGGCCTCAAATGAATCAGTGTTAAATAGCTAACATAAATCCCAGCAGTTTTATTGAAATGAACCGATCGATAAGTTTAACACAGTACCATTGCAATTTAAATAACCCCTTCAACATCTCTCTCTCTCTCTCTCTCTCTCTCTCTCTCTCTCTCTCTCTCTATCTCTCTCTCTCTCTCTCTCTCTCTCTCTGTGTGTGTGTTTAGACAAAGTATTTCAAAGTATAAGTAAGATTGTTACATATCTATATTGAATGGAGTTCAGATGTGTAAGACCCTTTCAGCTCTTGGGCCCAGATCACCATCACTCCGTCCCTGTGGCACAAGGAGAACTAAACTGAAGATTAAAAGTACAATTTTTTTAATTGAATTTTATTACTGAATTTTACTTGTCCGCTTTCAAAATATTAGAGTGAATTTATTTCGTAGAGGATTGGAAATTCTGGTATGCAAACAAAATGACTCCTAGTCGTTGGATCTTCTGAACAAAAAAGAATGAATAAATAAAATAAATAAAAAGATTAGAGTTCATGTTTACTTGGAAAGCATATTCGACTATGGCAAACATGTTTTTTAAAATAAACATCGAGCGGAAATTCTTACTTCCATTAATAAAGCAAAATATCAACTTATTAAAGAAGATTTTGTCAAAAGTTCAAAATTTTGTCAACAATTCTGCAGAAAAAGCTACCAGACGATTTTAGATTCTTCCTCTGATTTTCAGTTCTTCCAACCACAACTAACATCACCGTCACCCTCATCTTCAACTAGTTTTTTAGTTCTCTGGTAAGGTCCAAGCATTTCTTTATATTTTCACCTTTTATTTTCATATTCGTCTGCCAGAACAGTAAAAATCCATAAGACGACTATTTTTTTTAAAATCAACATTAGTTCTGGTCTTCTGGCCGAAATTAAGTGATCCGTTTGTATCTCAAAGTCCCAAAGAATTTTAGTAGTCTCAATCTCTCGGACGGATTCTAGTTTGTGCATATACCATTTAGTAGTATGGTCAAATTTTGGTTTCTTGCACAATTCCCAGTAGAACACCTTTCTCATGCAGTCGTACTTAATCTTGTACTTCTTTTGTGCTAGTTTGCTGAATTCACTTCTGTGATTCGCCGTTTTATCTATTATTATCATTATTATAACCCTAAGCCAGCCCTGTTTGTTTAAGAATGAAATCTCATCCACATAGAATAATCAAAACTCTGAGGTCTTAGTGTGCTAATAAGGTCTAGAATAATTCGTTGTGTCCACACAAGTATATCCGGTCCCTTCTGTGATGTGGTAACTCTTTTCTTTTGCGTCTTTACACAGTTGGATCAAAACTGAAAAAAACTTCAAAAGAACGATTAAATCTGCTGAGTAACTTAACAATGACGTTTATTGTCTATTTCTTATATACAAGAAAAAGAGAAGAGTCCATATACAAAGTTCTTCTTCAGCAATACTTAATCTTGACAATTGTGAGGCGGAGCTTCTTTTCCTTATGCTATATTGGCCAACTCAAATTTTCCCAGACTAATCAATGAATATTATCTGACAATGTTTTCCACTCAGCAGATTCTACTCCCACCTGGACCAATCAAAAAGTCGATTTCTTCTACATAAAGAAGCTCTACCTACTTTGACCGTCTATGAAAAAACATTACTTTGTCATATTTTTACCTAATGCAAGGGACTCTTTAAATCCAGTCATAATTTTTCAAACATTATAAGTCAGTACCAATCACTCTTTAAACTTAAAAAGTAATTTTTTTTCTTTTTCATGGCTAATTTAAATCTTACGGACTTGTATTCTGGCTGATGTCAATAATGCAGTAGTTTGGATGGTCTCCACTCGTTCTCTTATTTCCAAGTCCGCTAATCCATTAATTAATTCTTTGGTGACTGTATCGAGAGTACCAATTACAATTGTTATAAACGTCACTTTCATGTTTCACAGTTTTTTCAATTCCTAAGCAAGGTCAAAGTACTTCTTCCTTTCTCTTTCTTTCAATTTTACTCTGTAAAATCCACAATTTTTCAAGTTCTCTTTTTTCGGTTATTGTAAGGTTTGGTCGAGATTAGTTTGTATGTCAAAATCACATAAGAGTTTGTGTTTCTCATTCTCCAGGACAGATGTTGGGTTGTGCATTTACCATTTGTTCGTATAGTCAAATTTCTTGCACAATTCCCAGTGGATAACTTTACCCACCCAGTTGTGTCTAGTCTTACACTCTTTCTGTGCTAATTTTCGGTACATATCACCACATAACTTACATTGGCTGTTTTGTTGCATTTTATCAATTCTTGTTTTAATATGATTGGTTATTATAGCGTTGTTTTGTGCTGCTATAAGGAGAGATTCGGTTTCTCTTTTAGGGCTTCTCCTTATTTGCCACGTCCACGTTTATTTTGTGTGAGATGTTGCTTATTCGTCGCTTAAAACGTCCATAGAGTTGTTTTTCTTCCCATTTTTGTTTTCTGGTTATTGTCGTTCTGTTAGTCATCATGTTGTCAGTATTGTTTCTGGTGTTTGTAATCAGTACTTTTTCCGCGCTTTTCTATGTAATCTTCAAGTCGTTGTATTGATGCGTCAATGCTGTCTTCAATGCTGGCAAGTTCTCTTCCGCCTTCTTTTCTTGACACAAAGTCTGCCAACGTATCACTGGGGTGTAATTCCTTATGCATGGTCATTAGTTTTCTTGTTCTTTGGTCTATTTGTTTAAGTTCTTCTCTGGTCCACTTCAAGAATGGTCCTGAATATCTTATGAGAGGGACAGCCCAAGTAATTATCCCTTTGATAAGGTTCCTGCTATATAGTTTCGAGTAGCTTTCTCGTTCTCCTGAGATACTCTTTCTTAATTTTTTTTCATCTCCACTTGTTTGATAGTGTCAGCTTCCAATATTCCCAAGCATTTGTAGGTTTCCTTTTCTCTGACCATTCTATTTTTTTTTTTTTTTTGATTTGGTAGTTCCATTCCGTCCGTCAGGTGTCGTTTGCTGCTTTTCATTACTACCATGGCGCATTTTTCTATGCTAAATCCCATCCCTATGTCCTTACTCTATATTCTCACTGCTTATATTAGAGTTTTCAATTCTTTTTCTTTTTTTTTTTTTTTTTTTGCAAACAGTTTGAAGTTGTCCATGTACATGAGGTGATTGATCTTTTCCTGCGATTTACTAAGTTTGTATCCAGCTGTGCATTTTCTAAGCATATGGTTGAGTGGTATCATCGCAATTATAAATAGTAAAGGTGAAAGCGCATCTCCCTGGAATATACCTCTTTGAATCTGTGCTTCAGTTACGCTTTTCCCTCCTGTTGTCCACTCTGAAGGTTTTCATGGTTTTCTCGATAAATTTAATGACTTCATCAGATATTTGTAAATTTTGAGACAGTTAATTATCCAGCTTTGTGGACCATATCATACGCCTTTTGTTGTCAATCCAGGTCATATCTAAATGTTTCCGTCTCGTCTTGCTCTCTTTGAGGATGTGTTGATCAATGTAGAGTAACTCGCCTGTGCCTCTGGATCCTTTGCAGCATCCTTTTTGTTCCTCGCGGAACCATCTGCGTCTTGTTAGTGAATGATATATCTCTTCCCTTAATTGTGTCGTTAGTATATTCCACATCATAGGCAGGCACGTTATATGTCTGTAGTTGTTGGGTCGATTCCTTTGAGGGGATCTTTTAGGATCAATGTGGTCTTTCCTTTGGTCATCTATTCGGGTACATGTGCTTGTAGTCATCTATTCATTTCGAGGGATTGTCTGTCATGAATAGTGGTGAATTTCTTAAACCAGAATCCATGTATTCCATCATGGCCTGGCGTTTTCCAATTTGATATTTTTTAGGGTTGTTCTAAGTAAATCAATGTATATTTCTGCTTGGGTCCTTATTCGATTCCTTCTAACTCTTTTGCCATGTTTGCTGATCCATTCAGCTTTTTTGTTATGTTCTCTTGGTTGCCATATTTTACTCCAAAATTGTTCAGCTTCTCTTGCATCCACTTGTTGGTTTGTTTTCGTGTCATCTTCCCCAACTTATTGGTAGAATTTTCTTTCATTGTTTTGGAATGTCCTGTTTTATCTGTATTGTTTTACTCTTTCTCGATATCTTTTTAATCTTCCTTATTTCGCCAGTACTTTCTAGTTTATTTCCTCAAGTTGTATTGTTACTTTTTCTTGTACGAATTTTTCACACAAATTTTAACAGTATCTCAAAACATTTTATGCGTTTCATTTGCAAGGACAAATTATGGTTTGTACGTATATCATTTGTTAGTATGGCAAAATTTCAGTTTTTTGCACAATTCTCAATGAATCATTATCCCCACTCAGTCGTGCCAAGTCTTGTAATCCTTTTGTACTTGTTTGCTGCATTCACTTATAATGTGATTAACTATCTCTACATATCATTAATTATCTCTATATAATTATGTGATTAACTAACTCTATATATTATTATTCGCTTTGCGAGTTTTTCACAGTAACAATTATTATTATTATTATTATTATTATTATTATTATTATTATTATTATTATTAATAGGAATAGTTACTTGAAACCATATAATCGTGTACAAATCAGTTGTATTAAGAAAAGTTACACGAAGCTATAATTGTTTACAATGATTATTATTAGTTACTTGACACCATATAACTAATAAAAGTTGACAAACCCTAAAACCAACCAACCAACTTGTTGCATGAGTTAACTCTCTTTCACATATTACGTAACAAAAACAATTTTAAGTGATATTAATTGAACTCCTGCTGACGTCATTTATGTCTTGCTACATTGAAAACATTTTTTTTTTTTGCCAATTTATATTATACTCAAGTCAGCTTTATCTTTTCATTCTCAAGTTTCTTTTATATTTGTATGTTTATGACTGCCGGTATCCCTTTTTTATTATTTAAAAGATGAATAAAAATATTTTCCTTTGTAAATATATTTTTTGTTTGTTCGTTTTATTTTCGTACTGTTTTCTAATTTTTAAAAATCTACTTATTTATCTATTTTTATTCATTTCTTTTCAAAGATTATTTCAAAATGAATTTTATTTGTGAATGCAGACGTATACGTACAAACGTTTAAAATGACTAAACTTATTTTGTGTATAAAAGTTCGAAACAATATTCTAAACTGAAAAAATGATATGAGTTAAATAAATCTATTATTTGTTGGCTAAAACTAAAGTAGTAAAATAAAAGAGACTCAAATACTTTTCTAGGCCGTGCAGCCCCAGAAATTATGAATAAAATGTCGAAAATCAGTTTTAAGACAAAAAAGTTAGTCTTCTCCAAACAGAGCAGGAGAGAAAAAGGAAAAAGAAAAAGAAACCCAAACTCGAATAAACAGTGGAAATCTCCATAATTGCGATTGTCTTCTAAAATCTTCCCAATACTTAAATTTTTCTAAAATCACAACATATAACACTGAATTACTTAAAATATTCACCAACTTGAGAATCACAATTTTTTCACTTCAAAGGGAATTAGTTTTCTCTGATTTTATTTGATGAACTGATAATCTACATAATGTACATTTTACGTAGCACAAAGGAATATTATAATTCTTAAAAAAAAAAAGAAAGAAACAAGCTAAATGTATTGCATAGTTTTTGTTCGATTTTTTTAGTCTTTTCGTTGAATTAAAACATACGAGGATCATTAGATAAGTTTCCAGACTTTTTTCGTATGGGCACTTTTATTGATAGTACACACATGAAACTCTAGCCCCCTTCGAAGTAATCTCCTCCGGCTGCAATGCACTTGTTGTACCGTTCCAACAACTTCTGGAAGGCCCCATGGAAGTCCTTTTGTGTGAGCGTGTCAATGACTTTCGTCACAGCCTCTTTCATCTCCTCCATTCTCTCATAACGACAGCCTCTGAGCTTAGGGAATAACCAAAAGTCACAGGGAGCAAGGTCTGGACTATAGGTAGGCTGAGGAACTGTTTGATGCTCATCTTGGTCAAATAGTCTGTAACAAGGATGGAGATGTGGACTGGTGCATTATCCGGGTGGAAATGCCACTGAGCCGATTTGAAGAGTGCTGGCCTCTTCCGACGGAATCTCTTCCTGAACTCCCTTAAAACCTCAACATAGTAACCCTAACCCTTTGGCCAATCAACTCTGGTGTATTGACTTCCTTACTCCTCCCACACCTCTCATCATCCCTCACAGACTCCCTGCCTTCCTTGAGTCTCTTATGCCACCAAAAACTGATGCTCGATTCATGCAAGATGGTTGAAAAGCAGTCTGAAGCATTCCATACGTTTCTGTGGCATTTTTTCCAAGTTTAAAACAGAATTTTATTGCATATCGTTCTTCCTCACGTCCAGATTGCATTTTTGAAATTCACCGGCTGTGACAATCTGGCTTTAGTAAGGTGCATTCCAATTGCTGCTATAACTATTCATTTGAAGCTGAAATCATAGAAATTGGTCAGTCGTCTCATAAGATATATAGCAATAACACACTGAATGTTCAAGAGTCTACGACAAATTTAAATGCCTGTACAAAAAAAGTCTGGAAACTTATTGACTGCACCACGTATCCGATGCAAAACTGTTTTCCTCGTTACATCACCTTTAATAATTTAAAACAGTGATCCCCAACCCCCAGTCCCTGAACCTGTACCGGTCTGAGGATCATTTGGTACCGAGCCGCAAAGAAAATGTTTCTCGGTACAAATTATAGTTTTTTCATTAGAACTTCCGAATCAGTGACAGAGAACAGGAGTCGAATGGTCGAAATGAACAAGACTTGACGTGTTTTTAGAAAAATAGCATTATTATGTGCGCCATTTTTGCCATCCAACTCCACAGCAGTAGAAATATTTAAGTCCTTGAACAATTACATATCAGGAAGACTTAATTGGTTATTTTGTATCGGTGTATGCACAGACGGAGCAGCTGCGATGATTGGACGGCTTTCTGGTCTGACAACACGGATCAAGTAGATCGCTTTCAATAGTGAATCTACACACTGTATCATTCGTAAGGAAATGCTGGCGATCCAAAAACTATCACCTGAGTTTAATAGTGTTTTGCAAGATAGGATTAAAGTTATTAACTACTTCAAAGTACATGCCCTTAATTCGCGTCTGTTCGATCTGCTCTGTGAAGAGATGGTTCCAGAACATAAACGCCTTCTCTTGTACACAGAAGTTAGATGGTTTTCTAGAGTCAAATCACTGACTAGAGGTTTTAAGTTAAGAGAGTACTTAAGGAGATTTCTTCTAGAAACAAGAGTCACCACTGGCAGAGTATTTTAACAACACCGATTGGGTCTCAATACTTGCTAACCTGTGTGATATTTTTAACTTGCTCCACAAACGCAATCTCTCACTTCAAGGAAAAATCGTAATTGTTTTCAAGTTATCAGATAAAGTTGCTGCATTCAAAGCCAAACGGAAATTATGGAGACAGAGAGCGACCGCAGGGACTTTCGACATGTTTTACATAGTAGCAAGGATTATAGAAAAAACAGGAGGTCGAATCTTATTCTGCCTGAAAGTGCATGACCACCTGATGCAGCTTTCAAAAAAGCATTACTTCCCAATCGAAAAAGACCCCAAAACAGCAAATGAATGGATCTGCAACCGATTTGTGACGAAGCCAGGTCAATCAACCCAATCCCTACTTGAAGAGGAACAACTAATTGAGATTGCAAATGACGATGATCTTCGATTCATGTTCGAGACAACTTCAAATCTTTTTGTATTCAAGGTTAAAGTCAAAGTAGAATATTCTGATATTGCCGCAAAAGCACTGAAAGCCCTTCTTCTGTTTCCAACTACAAATCTTTGTGAGGCGGGGTTTTCTGCGGTAAAAGCCTCCAAAACAAGACTACGGAGTAGACTGGATATACGTAACACAATTTGAGTGTCACTGTCTCCCATCACCTCTACATGGGACCATCTAGTTACAGGGAAACAAACCCAGACTCCCACTGACTCTGCATTATGGTGAGTTGATATTTTAGTGTAAAATTGTTGTAATTCCCTAATATAAAGTGTAATCGTTGTATTCAGATTAGATACTGTGAACTGAAAAAGGTTTTTTTATAATTGGAACCCCTGCGCCTCTAACCGGTCCGCAAAAATATTTTCATGCATAAAACTGGTCCCTGGTATAAAAAAGGTTGGGGACCGCTGATCTAAAACTTAAAAAAAACTATATATATATATATGTGTGTGTGTGTGTGTGTGTGTGTATGCATGTGTGTGTGTGTTTGTGTGTGCAAGAATAGCGTAATGATTATTGTCAAAGAAAATGGACTCCGCGAGCCAAGTTCAAATTCAGGATGAAGCTGCTTGTGTTTCATTTCGTGTTGATGCCTTTTGAAATTCCCTCGCCCCGCCATCTAGTTATTGGTAAATAACTCAGTCAAACTGAGCTTTTTAGCTTTGATAGAGAGATTGATTCAGGGAATAGAAAAACTGATGAGCCTTGTTCAGAGAATATATGGTACACAGGTGCACTATTTTTCTCTTATCAGTCCATCCAAAAAGTCTGGTTGGCTTAACACTCGACTTCGTCACTATAAACATCTGTGTAGTTATTTGCGAATCTTATCTTAGTTCGATTATCGTCATCGATGGCAATAAAAGAACATTGTGTGTAAGGAAGGGGGACATGATTGGTTCAAGGCACCGGCAATACCGGCAGACAATTAGAGTATCAAGGGCTTTGGAGGATCTATCATATGTCCAAGACAGTAGGCTTTTTCAAATATAAATCGAAAATTAATTAAATGAAAGCAATCAAAATAAGAGATCTCAAGGGAATTTTCGGGTTACGCTTGCCATCCGTTTTAAAATATACAAAGCCACTTTATCTATTGAGCTTCTTTCGCTCTTCCTTTTTTTTATTGTGGGGGCTTTGTGCTGCTCTTCAGAACCTCTCGTTTACCATCGCCGAGATGTGACTGCCCAAAACTTAACACTTCTGACAACCAAGAACACTCAACCCCAACTACATTCGTGGTATGTGCCTCTTATGAGGCGTCACGTATATGCGTGACAATATTGGTCTATGGCGTTGGTACATGAAGGGTTAAAAGCAAAAAAAAAAAAATGGCGTTGGTACATGAAGGGTTAAAAGCAAAAAAGTTGAGCGGCTAAAGATATTGGCCAAGAAGTGCAGAATTGAAAATTCTGGGAAAAAAGAACTTTTGACAAAAATCTGAAATGGGAAATGGAAGATGTTGAAAGTTTAAGAAGATTAAGCTGTTGACAAGTACAGGCGGAAATTTAAGGAAGAAAAGATATTACTTGAAAATGAGTAATATTAAAATGATTTTCCCAAACCTGGGAAAAGTGAAAATAAGAAAACGGACAATGAGATTATTAGAGGAGTTTTTTAGTACATTTGGTTACATAGGCACCCATTTAGGAAGTGAATCAGGTAATTCACAAAGGGGCCTTTGTTAACGGTGAAAAGGCTATCTGGTATCTGATTGCAAACATGCCTTAGCTAATAAGTGTGAAGAAATTATCCGGAAATGACTGTCGGAGCTGATTAATAATTGTTAATTAGTCTGGGACGAAGGGCCGCCCCTTCCGCCAACTGGGTTTTGGAATCAGTCCTATCAAATTGACAGTCCAGCATATTTGGGCAAAAGGGGAGGAGTCTCCAGTTTGACGTCATAAGTGGGAATATGAGAACGACTGTGCTGGTAGGAGGAAAGCTATCCTCCCGTTGTCCTCATCATGAGTGGTAATGATAGGAAGGACTTTGTGAAAGTAGAGTAAAAATAGGGTTGAACCCTTAGTGACGACGAAAATTGAAACAAAGACATAACGGGTGTCTGATGAGTTGAAAATGACGTTATGGAGATCACCCCTGCCACAGTCAGAACGTACCCCAGAAATTGGCAAATATTATATAAACGAGCTGATTTTTTAGCTCATTGCAATCGTGAAAATCGTGCAATCGTGCCATCGAGCAATCGGGCAATCGTGTACATTGCCAACACACTGCCAGCTTGCCACCAGGACGCACCAACGAAGTTGCCGCAAAGAAGAACTCAACCCTCGCCAATCTGACGTCCTTAGACCATTCTTGAAGTCACACCCGCAGAACTATTATCATCTATAGAACTCGAGAATTTATAAAACTTTGTTATATTTACAAAAAGCAGTGTTTCTTTTTTTCTTCATTATACCTTTCCGGTTTCCAGTCGTTGACTAACAGCAACCCTCTTCTTTTCAGACGTGAATCTTCGCTGTCTTTGCCACTTAAAAAGGAATCACAACGTGGGATGTGGCAGTGTATGATCACTTTCCCTGAAGAGAACTTTCCGTCTGTTTTTGTCCCCACGCTGTAGCAGAGGATTGGAGGGAGGTGGATGTGAGGCCTTTATATATGAATCGTTTTTCTGTCTCTGGACTTTGGCTACAATACTACATTCTGCAACCGATAGAGCTGATGTGGCCAAACGCGGAATATACGCGGGTCTCATTGATAGTTATATTTTCAAACCAATGTTCATTATTAAGGAAGTCAGATATCGTGTCCCTCATGTAACTTTCGACTCCCATTGTATAGTTTTTATGTACGGGCAACTGTTGCTTAATATTCGACTAATAATCAAGTCACACTAAACACACTGCTTCTCGTCAGACACCAAAGTTAAACAGCGATAAGTCTGCACAATTTTTACTTTGGAACAGCAGATGCTATAAGAAACCTGAGGCCTGTCTACTGAGCTAAACAAAGATTAGTCAATAACATCAGTGCAGTTTCCACCTCCAAGAGAGAAGCACAGAAATTGAGAAAATAGGAACTGAAGAATCCTTTTAAACATATTCAAAATAAATTGTATGAATAAAATAAAAATAGAAAAAACTTAACGAAATATTTTTGAATTGAAGACTTACTTTCTATGGATATACGATTAAAAAGGTTTGATGTAAAAATGTGTATACAGGTGAATTGTTCTTTACAATTCTTTTTCTCCTTTGAACTGGCAATTGTTCGTTCGCCAGTGGGAGATGCATTTAATTAGAGAAAACACTCCCTGATGCCCTAAATATATGAATTAAACAAGACATCGGGGCATCTATGAAATTGACAAGCGAGGCTCATGAGTATAAACTGTACGATTAGAACTAGAGTAAGAGACACGCGTACCCTTTTTTTACAAAAGGGATTACGTTATTGGTGGCAACATCATGTGATAGGAAAGATGTGATCAGAAGAGAAGACAGTTTCAATCTGGTCTCAATAAAGAAGGCGGCTGGTCGATACACTGGCTTGTTCTCGAAGTGTAATTTCCCGACAAAAGAATGTTCCACCTTTCGAAATGATGGCCTAAAAACAGCACATTCCAAAATCAGCTTAGAGACATGAATAAAGTGAGGTAATAATTATCACAAAAAATTTTGTGTACTTCTATCTTATGTCATAATAAAGATTTACCGCGACGATTCAAGGGTTCAAATTGCTAATCGTAAACAGGGGACCACAAGTAAAAGACCGCCTATCAATCCAACAACGCAAAAAGTTATCAAATATCAGGGGATACTCATATGCGCTTACTGCTCATTATTGAAGAAAATGCATAGTATCCTGTCCGTAGCAGAGGGGTTGGGTAAATACCGGAAAGACGGAGCATGATAACACAGTTGGACAGAGAAAGTTTTCAGCGATAAAATATTTTTCAACATGGCGACCAGCACTGGCTATGTTATATTTACCATTGATCTTCCTGCCTTCAGAGTCACAGAGAAAAGAAAGGTCTAGTTTAGGGACATTTTTTGGTCGAACTGGTTCCATTAGTTGTCTCTGGTGAATTATAAAACAGCTCATAGTTTCCTCCGGTGAATATATATTGCTATCTGTTAGAAAAGATAAAATGGAATTTATTAACTTAGAAACAAAGTAATTCATCGTATTGTTTTGAATTCCATCAAATAATCAGTTTATTGTTAAAAACCCTATCAAAAAGTTATATTTAGTAGTGATTTTTGAACTAGTTCAATGATTATTGCAATAGACTGAAAGTCTTCCGACAAAATTTATATAATCTTCCGCCATATTGTACCAGTGCACCATTATAAACCATCATACACGGCACCAATGAAAACGTAGATGACAAATGTAAATTAATCTACTGGTACTAATATAAACGATAAAGATACCATGCCTCGCTTAAAGTCTTTTTAGATCTTGGCTGTTAGGGCAAGTTTCGTCCGCTCCAATTACTCAGAGACAGGTCCACGGTGTTGGTGAGTGTTGAATTTGTCTGGACGGACTTTGTAGTATTCACGACCATCCTCCCCTCTGCCCACGTTGTGTTTTTAATCACAGGAAAGTCAGTAGATCGTTATTGGTAATGATGGGGGACGTATGGCTATCGGTTGATGGCTGCACAATCGTTCATAGAACTATTTTCTTTTTAATTCATTGAATTCTTTAAAAAATTGTATGAAAAGAAAAAATCGACTCCAGTCAATATTTGAAATAATTCTAAAGTTTATGTAAGTAAAAAGTAAAGTTGGCAACCGTAGTCGAGGGCGACCAGAAGGTTCCCTTTTCAATATCTACTACACCGAGGTGTAGGGGAGGGCGCTACTCCTTTCCCTAAATTGTTCCACTTTACCCTTGATACATACATTATATTGCTGAGTGTTAATCAAGGAAGTATCAAGTACCATTTTTAAAGTCTTTGGTATGACGCGACCTGGGATTGAACCCAGGTCTCCTGGACGATCGGCGAACACTCTACCCACCAGGCCAATGCCCAATGGTACTATCTTTCAGGACACTGGACTTGTGGTTTTGCTTGTCGAAGTAATTCGAAAATAGGTCTGCCTCAAGGTTTGGGTTCAGAGGGCTTTTTAAAGTGACATGGAATCCAGTAAAAACTGGAAAGCGACTCTCAAGTTGCTAAAAACACGAGCTTATATTTAGAAGGGCCTAAAACTGGCGTGAAGCCAACTAGGTAGGTTAGTTAATTTCCCTATTTCAGAGTGGCAAGTTATTCAAAATATCATTAATTTCGTTTTCTGTCAAGTCAACATCTTTCAATATTTGGGGAATTGGTCAACCCGTTTCGAGTTAGTTCAGTCCCTCTTAACTCCTTACTCTAATCTATCTCTCTCACCCTTACTCGGTAGGGTAGTATGTCAGAGTACCTGTATTTCTCCCACTTTCTTAATTGCTCACTTTCTTCGAGGTCGTTCCAACTGCTTTTAAGATAAATATAATTTTTAAAATACGTAGGCGAAAATGCATTCTTAAAAATTATTAAAGCATTTCTTTTCTTATCGGTAGCTTTTCAAGGCAACACTTTTTGTCACCTGATGTTAGTCAGAATCCTTATCCTATTTGAGACACAGGACATTGGCTGTTTGTTTAACACCTCGTCTTCTCTGAATATCTTCGCTTCATAATATTCTCTTCTTTTCAAAATTCACCTTTCAAATGAGCCCATAATTCTATCTTGTTATTCCAATCCTCAAAAGAAAGAGGCAGACAGAACTTTTATACTTCATATATACTTTTGGGAATTTTCTATTTCGACTATCCTTCCCAATTTTTAAATTATCGTCTTTAACAACCGCCTCAAGTCTGCAGTGTCATACTGTCTCGTACACATACGAAAGTACAACTCTGCGTTAATCTATAAGGAGGATATATAATTTAATAATATGGGGCCTGAGTCTGGTTGATTCCCCCTTTTATTTTGTGACTCGTGCATGTATTAATATATACATGTGATCATTTAATATAATTCAGAAATACCACTTGTACGTTTTATCTTGAGTAAATTGAAAAATATTTAGGGTGTTACAATTTTATTTTCCATCAGTGCATATTGTATTATGAATGCTATTTAGCTGTTCTTTTGTTTCAGTGGTTATTATGATGGTTACATTATTGAGAGTATTACTATAAACAAATTCGACGAGCAGCTTCAGTGGCTTTGAAGTCATTATAACAGCCGAAACAAAAGTATAAAAGTTTGATATTACTTTGAGTTTGAGATCTGTTGAACGGCATATCAACCTCTGTGGGTCATTTAATGCCAAGAAAGGTTCGGTTAGTTTTGTCTTTTATGTGAATACATATGATCCGTACACATTTTGCTAATAACATTTTTAAATAAACCTGAGTTTATTTTTCTTCATAATTAAGTCATTTCACGTACCTCCATCCAATATGAATCCTTCTATTTACTTTTAATCATTTGTTTGCACACAGACTATCGGTCTTAAAAAATGTTATGACACAGTCATTTCCTTACACACATTTAAATAAATAAATCCATGATTCACTAGTAAGCGATTTTCCTGGCTAGCCACGAGGATTTAAAATCAGGGATTTTTTTTAAAACTTACTATTATCATCGCTGTTATTAGAATCAGTGAGAAACGAAAGATCAAGTTTGGGAACAAAATCAGGGCGAGCTGGTTCTTTACGCGGACTTTGATAAATAGTGAGGATAGCCAAAGAATTGGGCGGTGATTGTGCGTCCCAGTCTGCAAAAAATAAAATGATGATTATGCAGTAGATTCTGTCGAAATATTCAAACGAAAAGCATCGTCGAAATTACAATACAGAAACTCTCTCATGAAATATTATATATCTTATTTCCCCACTTTGCTTAGTGATAGACAGGCCATATCTCGTTGACCAAACACATATTACAAAAGTCTCCCATTAGAATTGTATATTTAGTTGAAGGTTTCGAATATAAGAAGCAGAGTCTATGTTCGACATTGGAAAAACCATTTGTAGAGGAATGTTTACTTGAGGTATATGATTTTCTTTTAAAAACAATTAACAACTCAACATTTTTGGCCAACTCAACATTTTTGAAAGAAGAAAATAAAAAAAGAGAAAACATAAAATGAGATACGATATGAATGAATGACAGTGTGTATGTAGAAAGGTATTTTATGGCACAAATGCGTGCGTAAAGTTTACGAGGGGCTTACATTTTTATGAAGAATTCCTTAATTGTTTTATTCTCTAAAAGCATTTAAACACTTTCTAATCCAATTTTACATTATAACAGTGTAGTGTTTATATTCGCATTCATCTTAGTCATTATAATTTCTCAATGACTATAATCATTAACTGCAAATTATAAAGTACTTCTAGTTATTTATTTATCTATTTGTAATTAATATTATAATTTCTATAAATAGGTATTTCCTAATCTTAGATTAGTAGTGACATTAGATGGGGCACTAATCAGAATTGAACTCACTAATTTTATTCTGTTATCCTAACTCATCAACTGTTTGATCACGTGAGGCATCTATAAATAAGATATGGCTAGTTGTCGACTGAAGGCAGCCCTTAAGTTAATTTTTTAAAATCATTTATATATAGAACTAAGTTTAATGTCTGCTTAGCGACCAATGGTCAGTGTTCGAGCCCAGATAAAAAAAACAACTTTTCAAAAGTAGATTTTCAAAACTTCTCAACTTAGAAAGTTCTTACTTATTCTTCGATTTGATCACGGAGCAGACGAAGCTAAGCTTTGTAAATATCTTTTTAAAAAATAAGGTCTTTATTTTTTTTTATTTTTAATCTTTGGCATTTGTACTTTAAATGTACAGAAACATATCTATGTACTGCAGCGTATCTATGTTCCAGTACTTAGCGTACAAGAGCATAGATATTACCATAGCGAACTAGAACTAAAATACCATGATAGAGGTAATGGATGGACATTTGTGTCGGCATCTGTATAGAAAACACCGCCCATACAACTATTGGAAGTGCAGGAATGCTTCTCAGTTCTTCTGCCTTAAAATCAATAAATAGCATAAAGAAAATCCAACTGAGAATGATATCTTCTACATTTAATAGCAACCCCTGCACAACAATCTCTCTTGCGACAGTCCCACTAATACTAGTGATGAAACGAACATTACCACTTTCTATAACGAGCTATTTTCCCTTATCCCACACATTCTAAAACACAACGTTCTAATCATCGGATGAGATATGAATATTCATATAGACAAAGACGGAAATAATAAATTCTGCTGACACAACTCATCAAACAGAAATGGTGAATATCAAGCAGTTTTCTCTCGAGAACTGGCTTGCATGCCTAAACACTAAATTCCAAAAAAGGTATAGAAATTTTGGTAAGGAACTGGTGATCCTGTTTCACCGATCAGCAGCAGCCCCTTGGGGTCACGTGGCGTCCATTATAAAAAAGAGCCCCACTGGAGATTCTCTCTCTTTTTGGTTCCACTCCCACAACTGTTAGAACAGGTCCCTTTCGTAGAAGCCCTTGACGGCACACGTATTTGGTACCTTCCACCACCAGCCAGGACCCAAGAGCGACGAACGCACGTGCTGAGTTTAAAGGAACAAGGACACACACAGTTAAGTTCCAGCAGGCATTTTATCTGCAAACCCACTTTATCTACCTTTACCTTCACAAACCTTATCAAACCCACTTTACCTTCAATCTTTACCAAACCTACTTTACCATAAACCTTACAACCTTCAACAAAACTAACCTTACTTTATCTTGCACCTTGAACTCTTCCTTGAACTATCTTTTTTTAACTGTTACTTACACATTCGTTGTTTATTCCTTAAAGGTGTAAATCCCTATTTATTGTTGTTGTTGTATATAAATTTTGTTGCATGTATAAGTTGTTCGTCTTCCTTTCTTCAAAGGCTCTCGCCCAAATCTCTATGCTGTTGAAGTGCAGTTTATTCTTTTAGAAAACGTAGGAATAAACCGGGCTTTTCGGGGCTCATAAAAATCCCCATAAAGGAAAGGGAAGCTATGTGTTTAAACCAACTCAAATAACTCATCTAGATTATATACTTATTTAAAAAAATGGATATATAGTGCTTTGAATTATGAGGCATACTCCTTTTTTTGAAAGAGTATCTTCCGATCACAGAATCGTCTCAGCAAAGATACGCCTGAGTCAACGCGAAAATAAGAAACACACCGGTAAAGCTTCATGATATGACTGGTCGTCCTTTTCCAGTAGTGATATAAGCAATCAATATATACGGTAACTGTATGAAACAAGTTTGATACTTTTCAGGAGACATCTGGAAAACATCGAGGCAACAATATTCTGTCACCAGAATAATAATGCTTTACAAAAACAAGAAAACAATGATTTGCTCATCCGATGGTGACACCGGTTTCTTCGACATTGTCGCTGGAATTTTGTTGGGAGATATGTTTAGCAGCATATATGTTTATAATCTGCCTAGATGATCTTGCAAATAGATCTGCTCAAGACAAATCCTTGCATAACCTGGAACTAGCAGCAAGAGACATTAGGATCTACGTGAACTCACCTTGAGTGGCAAACCGCTGAAATTTCACATACTTCGGCAAGAATAACTTATCAACTGAAAGCGATATCAACATACGCAAAGCGAAGATGTGGACTGCTTTCAACAGGTTATCGATCAAATGGAAATCTGATCTCTCCCATAAAATAATTTCTTCTAAGCTGTGGGTGTGTCAGTACTACTGTATGGATGCACCACCTGGACTCTAATGAAATGCATGGAAAAAAGGCTCGACGGGAATCACACAAGAATGATAGGTGCTGTTTCGAATAAACCATGGAAGCAACACCCAACAAAAAAGCAGCTGTATGGCCACTTATCTCCAATCTCACAAACCATCTCAGTAAAACGAACAAGATGCTGGGCGAACACTGGATGCATTCACGAGTGATATACGATTGAGACGAATGGCAAGAGAGAGTCAGAGAAATCCATGGTATCAGCACCACTTGATGGAAGTTTTTTTTAATATCCTTGGCGTATATACTTTAAATATCTATACAAAACAATGTTTTTTTCCCCTTAATAGTTATACTTACCACTAGTGTTCGAATTTGAATCATTAAGGAACGAAAGATCCAGTTTTGGAATAAATTCTGGTCGGTCAGAGTTCCAACTTCTAAAAGAGAACGATTCCTGCAAAGAATGTTCGATAAGATCTGTAAGAAAGAAATGAAAATGTCAGTGTATTCTTCCAAGTGACCAATCAGAATTCTTTTTTATTTATTTCATTTTTTTTTTTTTTTTTGCCTTTTTACTCGAATACAATGCGATATCGAATATAACATGATCTTTGTGAAAAATCGGTACTATAATTATCCTCTTATATAATGCGATTCCAAAAAGAGCTCTTAAGTAACTAATGCATCGCTGAAAAAAAAAATGCCAATGTCACTTTATTTGTTTGTTCTTAATTTGTCATTAGTTTATCTGTCAGTCCCGAGAAAAAACAAGAATTATATTTATATGTCTATGAAACGTCTTTTTCTGAAAGTTTTAACTTTCAGAAAAAAAGAGAAAAGAAAGAAGCCTTCCAACCAACTGATACCCCAATTTCTAGACTTACCTCTCACATTAAACTCAACCTTGTATTCTATGTAATAAAATTCTAATTGCTGTATATTTGTTGGTTATTACCAGTAATGGGGTTATTTATGACACTTATAATTTACTGGTCATTTGATGCTAGGAAGGATGTTTAATCGTTTCCTACTCACCAAGTTCCAATAATAGCATTAGTAAATCCATTGATATACTAACACTTAATAAACGACAAGGGAAGACGAAATAAACTCATAAACAATAAAAACATTTAATAGGTGCATATAATAATACAACTAATGTTGCAACAACTACGTGTCTATAATCTACAACTACGTGTCTCAAATCAAATAAATTGCACATACTGCTCCAGTAATTAATATACATGAAAGTTGGTCATATATAAATGTTTTATTTAACCCTATGAGAAAAGACTAAAAAGGCTCCGTTTTCTACTGTTTATGACGAGAACCAAAAAGAGTAATGTAAATATCTTATTTGTATTCTGATTTTCTCAGCGAAGTGAAATTGAGAACGTCGCCGGAATTGGAAACAACGTCCCCATTTTATTCACTGAACAAAAATAAAAATCATGTTCATTTTTCACTTGATGGGTGCGAACTAAAAAGGACCCCGTTTTCTTTGTTTGAAGAACGAAGGCAAAGGAGAAACATTAAAGGTCTTAATTCTCACGGGACCAATAGATATTTAATATGGGAAGCCACGACCCCAATCCAAGGGAAGACAATTGTTTTTCTCTTTCTACACCAGTAAGAATCTTTGTTTTTGTTTTAACTGTCCCACTCCATTTCTGATCGCACTTTTCTAAGTGTTATATTCTGAGTTGTGGGCGAGAAATGCGTATGGTTGCAAAACAAAGAACGTATAGATACTCACAATAACACAGTAATGATGTTATAGAAAAATTTTATAAATAGATTAAGTACAGAGAGTAGAATGGAGAAATATGTTTACAGTTGAAGAATGAATTCAGTGGTAGTAGTCACAAAGTTCATGTACTGTACTTGTCTCGTGGTGAAGGGATAGTTACAAAGTTCCCGTGGTGAAGGGATGGTTTTCTCGGAATTAGGACAATGTTCTTAGCGGTGGCGATCGTTTGATGTATCGGATGACAGGCGCCGGACGGTGCGTAGAATCCTTAACACGGGTCGTGTGAAGGAACAAGTCTGTGGTGTAGGAACGCAACTGGCTGATGATTATTTGGTCCGTCTATTTATACGTTTTCTGTAGGCTCAGAACGGCAATTTTTGTGCCCCGCGGGAAGCGTTCCGATTGGATATTTATTAATGTATTTTTTTTTTGTTAATTTATCGCAAACGGAAGTTCTGCGCGGAGCCCATGCGTGAGCGACTAACTTTTCATTTTGGGTTGGGAACTCGAAGTGTTAACTTCCGTTTTTTTTTCTTTTCTTCTTTTCTTTCTTTTTGTTTTTTCAAATCAAGGCAAGATCTCGTCTTGTAACAGCTCCCCCAGATCTTACCATGATTTGAAGTTGCTATGTTGTTAGTGCTTCCTTGCGTGCGTGTTTTTTTTTTTTTTTTTTTTTTTTGAGGTTATGTATTATTTATTTTGTTTTTTGGCACATAACGAAGTCTTTAAAGCGTGCTGGGAGTTGCCCTCGTGTTGTTCGTTTCGTTGGGTTTTGGGTATTGTCTCCGGAACTGCAGTCATTTGCGACAAGATGCTCCCCTGACGAAAGTGTAGGGAGTTGTGACAACGGGTGATGGGTAGGTTGCCAGGGTGGACAAGGAGATAGGAGTGGTCGTGACGACGGGTGATTGGGAATTTGGTGAGGTGGGGATAGAGCTGGAGGTGGGGGTGGTCGATGCATGTGTTGCAGGTCATTTGGTCGTGGTACGAGTCGACGGACGTGTCCACGGTGAACCCAATGCGTTTCACAGTTGTCGTTTTTCACTTGAACTACCAAACCGTTCGTTTTGGTGACCTCAAAGTCACCTATCCAAGGCAGGTGAGACAAGTGGGCTGTTGCGGATTGCGGTCGGTGGAGTAGCACCTTGTCACCGACTTGTATCGGGTCTTTGAAGATGCTGCGGTTCAGTTTGGCTTCCATTTTGTGGTCAGCCTCGTTGTTCGCCAAGGCGACTCTTTGATGCACCTGTCAGAGCAGAGCGTTTATCTGCATATCTGCATATCTGCAGGGGATCTTCGGTAGACCAATGTTTGGTTGGCGGCCGGTGATAATGTAATGCGGGGATGCACCAGTGGCGGTATTGGCTGTGGCATTCATTGAAGAAACTGCGGATTCGAGAACGTCCGTCCATTCACAGTTTCTGTCTTCGCAGATCATGTAAAGGGCGTTTTTTAAGGTCCGGTGTTGCCTCTCAATGTTCCCCGAGCTTTGTGGTCGCCACGGGCAGTGAAGTTCCCGGGTGATCGAGGTTAGGTCACAAAATTCCTTGTAGGCCTCACCAGTGAAGTGGGTTCCTCGGTCGGAGGAGACAATGCGGGGAATCTCGCGGTGACGAAGAAAGAACTGGTAGAGTCCGCGGGCTGCGTCGATTGCGCGGTCTCTGGCACATGGTATGGCCATGAGGTGGCGGCTGAAGCTGTCTAGAATAGTAAGTATGTACCGCTTGCCCTTTGAGAGGGGCATTGAGACAAAATCTATGTAGACAACCTCGAATGGTTTTCCGCCTCTCTTGCAATGGCCCGTGGACCAGTTTCGGCGCATGCCGTAATTTCCTTTGCGTTTAGCGCAGGTTTGGCATGACTGAACATACGCCCTGATATCGCGATTTTTGAACTCCCACCAGTAGCTGGATAGGTGTTCCTGCATGCGGGAGATCCCTGAGTGGTTGACACAGTCATGGGCTTGGTGGAGATATTTTGTCCGGAGCTTGTAGGGTACTACCAGTTTTGGTGTGTTTGTAGTATCCCTGATCATCAATACAGATGTACCAGGTTCCAAGTAGAATTGGTGCATGTGTTTGTTATATAGCCCGGTACGATGATCTTTGGGGTTGAGTAGGGTAGCGTCCGGTCTTGGGGTTGCCAACTGAAGAGCTCTGATGATTTTTGAAAGTGTGTCATCAGAGGCTTGTTCCGCTGCAATACCCATGTGGTCAGCTATCTCTTCAACCGGGATGGTCGATGTGGCATGAAACGCGAGGAATGCGTCGATGGCCTGCAGATGATGCTGAATGTTCCGTGTTGTGTGAGTCCCAGGGAGCAGCTGGGAGCTCTTGATTTCGTCCATGCACCAGGATGGAACGTAGATGTTTAGACTGGAGCCTTGGAGTTTGAAGCGCTTCCCTGCAGGTGTGGGGTCTGCCGTAAGCTTGTCCTTGCTGTGGCCATATCTCCGACTGAGCATGTCTGCCCAGACATTCGATTCACCTTCTACATATTCCAAGACGAATTTGTAGCACGATATTTCCTCCTGCCATCGTCGTATCTTCGCATTGTTGAATTCACGTTGATCCAAGTATGTGAGAGATCGATGATCTGTGAGGACGACGAAGGGACGACTACGCAAGAAGTAATCGAATTTGGTGATGGCCCATTTTATCGCATATGCTTCGCGTTCAGTTGTTGACCAGTTGCGCTCCGTCGCGTTAAAGGTGTGTGAGGCAACTGCTATTATTTTCTTTTGGCCGTGTTTATTCTCTTGCATGAGAATGGCCCCACATGCGATATCGCTGGCGTCGGTGGTGAGGGTAAAGAGTCCGGTGAAGTCGGGGAATGAAATGATTGGTGGTGAAGCGAGGCGCTTCTTAATTTTATTGAAAGCCTTGTTGGCCCCTTCGGTCCAGACGAATGTTCGTCCGGGCTTATTTAGTTCGTTTATGGGGGCCATTAGATTGGAGAACATGTCGGTTCTGATGCTCTCATTAAGGCGTGTCTCGATGAATTGCCGAATCCATACGAGACGTCCGATGAGACTTTGTAGTTCTTTTCTCGTTGTCGGGGGTTTCATGTCGATAATGGCGCGGACATATTCGGGGTCGGCCTTGAACCCGTCGCTATTCACGATGCGACCGAGAAATTTAGCTTCGGACGCAAGAAAAATGCATTTTTCCGGGTTTAGTTTTAATCCGAACTTGCGTAGAGCAATAAATAATTGCTCCAGCGCTGTCACATATTCCTCGAAGGTTTTGGCGTGGACAAGATTATCGTCAATATATGACGATATGTTCGCGCGTGAGGCAACTGTGTCGAGAGCCTCAGCTATGCATCGCGAGAAGATTTGTCCAGCGGATGTTAGACCGAAAGCCAGACGGGTGTATTGGAAACAGCGTCCTTTCCAAGTAAAGGCCGTTTTATGGCGGTCACGTTCGTCAATGACGATTTGCCAATAGCCATTGCGGAGGTCGAGTGTTGAGAAGTACTTGTTACCTTCGCCAATCTTGTTGAATGTCGAGTCAATGGTAGGTATTGGGTATGGGTCGAGATCGACTAAAACCTTGTTGAGGGTTCTTTTGAAATTTGCGACCACTCGAATCTTTCCGTTTTTCTTGCGGACGGCAAAAACGGGACTGTTAAATCCTTTAGGGTCGTTGCAAGGTTCGATAACACCCTCACTTGCCATGCGGGCAATTTCCGCGTCAACATCATCCTCCAGTGCTTGGGCTATAGGGTGCTGTTTTTGGCTCCTGGACTGGCCGTTGGTTGGTATGCGTATGGGCTTGATGAAAGTGCCCCTTCTATTGTCGTCGGTGCCGAGAATGTCCGCATAGCTGATGAGTAAATCGGCGGTAGCTTCTAATTCACTACAGCTATGATGGTCTGGAAGCGATAGGCCTACGGTTTGCTTAAGCCAATGGAGTTTTTGGTTGAGAGTCAACCCGTTAGGCGATGATCTGGCTGTGGCTCGTGGTTCCTCGTTGGAAACGGTTAGGGCGCCGTGTGAAAGGTTGTGGGTCAGTTTTATCCTTGGATGGACGGTTGTAGAGAGCGGGACAGTATGTTTTAGCTTGCCAGATGGGAGTGTGCGCGCAAGTTCTACAGTCGCCTTCTGGTTATCGATAGTATAGGATAACAGTGTGTGGTGGCCGAGTATGTTCTGACCGATCAAGATGGGAATGTCTGATGTCGTGATCAGTGTGTCGACGTTGCAGAAAGCGGGGGAAGTATCGTCACCCAAGGTAATGTCGCAGGTGAGCTTGCCCAGAATAGAGATGTTCCCTCCGATTCCTTTGACTCGGATGTTGGTTTTGGACATGTGTCTTCTTGCATCTTCAGGTAAGCGAGAAATGGGAATGATGCAAGTCGTGCATCCGGAATCCAGCATGCCTACACCAGAGAATGTGATGCCGTTGTTGCGGAGGTTGATCTGAACAAGGGGCGATCGGAGATCAGGTTGGATTTGAACGTTAAATGTGTGATGATGCTGAGTGGATACATGGACCTGGGAACGAGTCATCACATCTCGTTCGGTCCCAACCGAAAATCCAGTTCGTCGAAGCGCGTCGCGTGTTCATGGTTGTGCTGATCGCTATCTATTCCAGGTAAACCGGTGTCAGTGGTCGCTATGTGTGCTTGAGCATGAGGGGGGTGAAAATATGGGCACCTGTTGCCCTTAAAGCATGCGCGGCCTCGTAAAAAATTTTTGCACATTGCTTGTTGGCTGGGTTGGCCAGCGCTTCTTTGTGCCCGGTTGTGCTTCATGTTGTAGGTGGGGGCGGTTCGACTTTTCCAGTCAACGATGGATGGGTTCCGCCTGTGGGTTTGCCGCAGTTGCTTGTTCAGATCCAGCAACTGTAGCTGTACGTCGGCTAGTATCTTGTCACTTTCAAGGCTACGAGGTTTGTCAGAGTGTGTAGGTTGGCTCGCCATCAGCGCAGTGGTTTCAGCGGCGGTGGTGATGTCCGTTTTGATACCACGATCAAGATAGCGTTGCGCATCGCTGGCTATACCACCCGCTGAGTAGTGTCTGTCCATAGTTTTGACGAGGTGTGGATAGATGTTAGGTGTCCATGCCTTGATCTTTTCACTCATGAGCATGGCCCCCATTAGGGAAAACGCAGTTTCGGCCGTCATCTCAGCATTTTGTCTGTCCGACTTGAATTTTGCCGTGATGTGGACTATGGCCTCTCGGATTGTGTTTTCAAGTCGGCCTGCAAAATCAGTGAGTTTCTCTCCCTCATGTCGCTGAAGGTTCCATGCTCGGCTTAGGTACTGGAAGTTTGTCATTTGGCTCCCGTGGGTGGATATAAGGTAAGCCTTTAGTTCCTCGAACGTGGACGTAGGCTGTCTTGAGTCCTCCATCTGCTGGAAGATGCCTTCGTTCAGTAGTTGCTTTGCCAGCTTGACAAACTCCTTCTCCATTGCAGGATATTCCCTTAATTCTGGCTTAACGTGTATGGTGTAAGCCTTATTAAGGTCGGTAATGAAGCGGTTTACATCGCTGCCCGGTACGAAGGTCCGGATGGATTTTGTGGCATCCCGAAGTGACTGCTGTCGCAATAGAAGCTCATAGTTTGTGGTGTGTTGTTGCAATGTGTGCGATCGATCGTGTGCGGTAGTTTGCAGAGCAGTTAAAAGTTTGTGGAGGTCTGTTTTCAGTTCACTAATGATTAATTGTGCTTGTGGGTTTTCTGCCGGCTCCATGTCAATTTTCGTTTGGAGAATCGCTGCTTTTTGCTGTTTTATAAGTTCCAAGATTTCTGATCGAGAAAGGCCGGAGTATTCCATACTTGTTTTGCTGCACGCTTGACACCAGTGTTATATTCTGAGTTGTGGGCGAGAAATGCGTATGGTTGCAAAACAAAGAACGTATAGATACTCACAATAACACAGTAATGATGTTATAGAAAAATTTTATAAATAGATTAAGTACAGAGAGTAGAATGGAGAAATATGTTTACAGTTGAAGAATGAATTCAGTGGTAGTAGTCACAAAGTTCATGTACTGTACTTGTCTCGTGGTGAAGGGATAGTTACAAAGTTCCCATGGTAAAGGGATGGTTTTCTCGGAATTAGGACAATGTTCTTAGCGGTGGCGATCGTTTGATGTATCGGATGACAGGCGCCGGACGGTGCGTAGAATCCTTAACACGGGTCGTGTGAAGGAACAAGTCTGTGGTGTAGGAACGCAACTGGCTGATGATTATTTGGTCCGTCTATTTATACGTTTTCTGTAGGCTCAGAACGGCAATTTTTGTGCCCCGCGGGAAGCGTTCCGATTGGATATTTATTAATGTATTTTTTTTTTTGTTAATTTATCGCAAACGGAAGTTCTGCGCGGAGCCCATGCGTGAGCGACTAACTTTTCATTTTGGGTTGGGAACTCGAAGTGTTAACTTCCGCTTTTTTTTTCTTTTCTTCTTTTCTTTCTTTTTGTTTTTTCAAATCAAGGCAAGATCTCGTCTTGTAACATAAGCATCGTATTATACACGAGTAAATATATGCCTAATGATTTGATCTGGTTTGAAATTTCTCTATTTTATCTGATTTCAATATATACAAAGCTTAGCTTAGTCTGACACAAAGCCACAATAATATGATACAAACTCACTACAAATGATAATGCGTCATTATACAGCACATGTCGGTTTTGCTTCATTCAGTATAGGGTCCAATGAAAGAAAATAGGAGCAGAAGGTTTTGTTAGGCCCCATCTTCCAAATGGGGAAGAGCTGCATCCTTTCAAAATCTGTATTCTAGATCCCGGCTTTTTATACGAATACATACATACGATAAATAATTACGGAAGATAAGAAAAGGTTAGTACTTACTCAGACATTTGTTGAGAGACTCACTAAGAAGAATCGATCCAAAGTTTCGGTTCCTATAAGAGCTTCGAGGACTGACATTGTTACCATATCTAACATTAAAGTTATTCAGGATGTCAGATTTTACAAAACAAGGTATTGTTTTGAAACGACGCAAATATCTCCTTTCTTGTTTTTTGAATCTCGAGCGACCTATGAAAAGAAACAAAGAAAATGGAAATGAAACACACCCAATAAAGAGTTTTCTTGTTATATAAATAATGTTGGAAGCAAGGATGGCGTAATTATTATCGACCCAGAAAATAGAATCAGCAAAACGAGTTCAAATTCTGGACGAAGTTGTTTGCGTTTCACTGTACTCTCATATATTTAGAAACGTCATTAATCTACCCCCTTAACGAAGGGTAAATAATGAAAAAGATCGGGTTCTCTAGCTATGATAAGGGTAAACAAGTATAACGCAAGGAAAACCTGAATTCAACCCCAACCCTACCAAAGTAACCTGGCGCGGTGGAATAATAAGACTACATTTTCGAGTCTGACGTTGTATTTAATCTCGTTCTGGCCACCTGTGCGACAACACTAATGCCAAGTTTGATAGCGTCTTCTCCTTCCTATGGACAGTATCGATGTTATAATTGAGATCTTATAGAAATGCATAGTGAAAAAGGTTGTCGCAATTATTTTGACCTTTGTCATTTTCAAGTCTTAAATATTTACCAAATAGGCAACGTAAGGACTTCCGACAAATCAAGCGCTTACTTGTACTAAAATAAAGGAATCAACTCCCCCAAAGCAACTGCACGCTCATATCCAGGGCAACTGCATCTAATTCAATGGGTCACTTACTTAAACATTTTTGTTCAGTATTATTCCTTTTTGTACTCAGACTAGTCTCCTCATCTTTGTAATTTTTATAATCGCAACATTTTGGCCGTTATACTCTCCAGCTTTTTTCGAGTATCTATCGAAGTCGGTTGCATTCCCATCTCATACTTAGTCCATGCTTAAACGGTATCTGGGTTGTGGATATAAGCGTTGATTGAATTACATCTAGTTCCTAGATGGTCATAAGTTCAATCCCTGTGTTGGCCAGTGCGTATATCATATAGTCTGGTTTGTGGAAGAGACAAGTGACATCTCAAAGACGAAATCACTCAAAAGAATTAACTAACACATCTTGATTCCTGATAAAACGACGATAACTATGAAATGCTAATTAGAATCATGAATTAAAGTATAGATACTGTTGAATCATTGATTATTTCCTAAAGAGAAGCATTAATATCGTCATGGACTACTGTTCCAACGTGAACGAAACATGTTCATCAAATAAATTACAAAAATACGTACGTCCTTCTGAGCTTAATGGAAACACTTGGTCAGCTGAAAAGGACATTCTCAATATTTTCTGTGTCTCTTCAATATTAAATATTATTAGCCTTTTTTTATAAATACTGAAAAATGTCGTTTATAAAGACTAAATTTAAAAAATGTCTGCAGCAAATAGACATATTTTATTTGCATTTCCAAGATTTGTAAATGACGTCATTGAAGAATATATCGTCATCTTATTTATTTATTTATTCATTTTATTTTATTTTATCACATTTTTCATGTTTGCTTTTTTTTTGTTTTTGTTTTTATTTTTATTTTTTGTCTTATTTTGACCTTACTCGACATATTTTAGATTGTTACCATTAGGAACACCTCAAGTCATCACACATCGAGCTTCTGCGAAACATTCAGGGTCGGCTTCTCGCGTCGAGACTGTTACATCTGACCAGCATATTCATATTATTTAGGTCTAATAACATACTCTCTCGACAACATTTTTCATTCTATTAACCATAAAGGTAGGCCATTTCATTTCACCCTCCCCTTATGGCCGGCTGAGCGGTTCGGTCATAAAAGCCCTCTTTGATTCCTCCCCTAATAAGGGACAGTCTTACACCTCGAGGAAGAAAAAATAGCAAACCTCCCTCAATAAACATGTCTCCGGAAAAAAAAGATCACCCTCCTTCGAAACATACATCTAGAAAAAAGTTCATCCCTGTCTCCAAAAGGAAATACAGCCCCCCAAGAAAATGTTGCCCCCTCAAAAGAAAATGTTGTACCCTCTTCAGACAAAAATGTAGCCTCTTCTACAGTCAAAAAAGATAGCTCACCCCTAAGCTCACCCAGTCATAGCGGAGCCCCTACAAATGTATTGCAGACTCCCCCGAAAATACAGGTCGATGTTGAAAACCTTCTCCAACGGGCAAAGGCCATCTCCAGCGAAGTGTTGGAGAAGGGTTTTATATTCAATTTGCAGTTGAGACAAGACCAAAACAAAAGAATGGTGTCTGTCTTCGTGGTGGATAAGCGATCCCGGAAAATCATGAAACCCCATAAGGTATTGCGTCAATTATCCAGCCTAGGCGTAAAAGAGCTGGCCGTAATAGCCGGTTCTTACGCTTTTGGAGGTGTACTGTTGCCGACTGCTTAAGATGCCGTCGCTCTCACTCGCAAAATCCTCGAAAACAAAGAATATATCTTTCGTACGGAGTATATGGGCCGGCAGCGGGCGACGGTTTCATTATACGAGGTTCTTAGCTTCCTCAGAGACGCTAACTTAGCTGCCTTCATGCTAAAGTTTGGTGACATCGTCTCGGCAACCCATGATGGAATGCAGGGGGAATAGAAGTTTGACATCATGTTAGACTTTCTACTCCATTTTCAACTGGTTGTATTTGGAAGGGCGCAGGCTGACAGTTATAGTTTCCAGTCACAAACCAGCCTGCTGGCACTGCAGCGAGATTGGTCACCTTCCTGCCGTTTGCCCGGAGAAGGCTCCGAAAAAGCCTGACCCTACTCGCGACACTCTCCCACCTGTCATGGCGAAAGGCAAAAATGATGCTCCCGTAGTTTCACCAACAGTCAGGCCAACAGCCCTTGAATCGGCAGGGGAACTACCCATCGCTCCGATGACGACTTCTACGGCAACCACCGAAAAGTCGAAGGAGAAGTGTCTGACAGTGGGAAAAGGTAGGAAGAAGATCAAACCTTCAGATTCTCAATCCCGAAAGTCGACTCATGTGGACATCAACAAAGTAGACCCCCAGCAGTCATATCCCAAATCAATTACCCCCCCCAAAAATCAATAACTACAGTCATAACAAGCACCTCCCCCCCAAAAAAAATAACTAGCTCGCGGGTCAGATACTTCAGTCTCAGCTGCAAGAGGTTTTTCAAACTTCTGGAATTCAAAAAGCGGCTAGACGAACAGCGGAAATCTACCCGCTTCCACGAAGTGCTCGTTCTACCTCCTTATCACCAAAACCAAGAATTCTAAGACCGTCATCAACTCCACCACCAAGGAACATACCACCACCATCTCTCCCAGTCCTCAACCCCAAAAAGGGACTCATTCCTTCTCCGCTGCCGGTGCTCTACCCGCACCACCTCCAGCAACTTCAGAACCACCTCCACCATCAACACCGAAGAAACGGCAGCGGAGTTAATCTATTGACAGTTCGGGGGATGAGCTCCCAAAACAGAAAAAAGAACTGCCAGCATCAAGACACTGGAAAGAACATTTGCAAAGTGGAAAATGTTAGCTGAAACTGTTAGCTGAAAATGTTAGCTGTAACCATCGAGGCCTTCGGCCCAATCTCATATCTTAAAGACGATCGTGATTCTTGTAAGGGACTCGTTGAGAGGGTCCCTATTGTTTTGCACCCATCCCTCTATAGGGCTATAAAACTAACGTATCCGTGGGATATCGGGGGTCTTGCTCATGAGAGAGTCCTCACCAGTGAGATGGCCACAGGATTCATGAACCAGACAGTCAGTGTCCTGATCCCTGCCATGTTCAGTCCGGGCACTCAACCCCAGTAAAATTTGAGATGAAAAGTCTAGCAAGTTTGAATGACTGTGGATCGGAATCTAAAAGGACCCACTTACTTTTAAACCTCCAGCGCAGCAGCATTGATATATGTTGTTTGCGGGAGATGCACTTTGCTTCCAACTTTCATGAAGGTATTCTGTCGAGAGACTATTTGTCCTTCTCAGCATATTTTGAAGCTCGTTCCAGAGGCGTCACCTGGTTGGTAAATAGACGTCTAATCGCTTCGTGTTCTCTAGTTCTTTCAGATCCGGCGGGCAGGCTTTGAGTTTTGGATGTTACCATAAAGAATAAGGCTTTTCGGCTGATTTGGTTTTATGGACCCAATGTAAGCAGTGATCATCCCGATTTTTTTCGGTGCATCGAGTTGTACGTGATATCATCGAGGCGGGTAATCTTAGTGGGAGATTGGAACGCCGTCCTTGATCCCAATTTAGGTCGAGGGGGCAATAGTTTGGATACTAACACTTTGGATGCTTTCGCAAGTTTATCGAACGATTTGATCTCATCGACAAATTTCGCGAAAGACATCTAAATAAGTTAGAGTGGACTTGGACCAGTAGGGACACCTCGGCTCAGCTTTATAGCTATTTGGACCGAGTGGTAGCTAGGCGAATCGGCTTAGATTATTTAGGTGGTCCAAGTTTTGAGCCTTATAAAGATTCTGACCACAAAATTTTACGTGTGTCGATTATGTTAGTAAGACTAGACGTAGGGTGTCAGGTTACTGAAAGTTCAACTTCCGGGACCATCTAGAACTAATATTAAAGCGGGAATTGTCGGGGATTATTTTTGGGAATATTTGGTGGGATAAAATTATGGATAACATTAGATCCTTTGCTGCTGACTATAGCAGGAGACTCAAGCTAGATATGGTAGCGGGGCAACGGACGATAGAGTCTAAGCTATATAGGGCAGTCTTGGCGGGAGATAGTGGGGTCGCTAACATAGCTAAGGCGGAGCTGGCCTCCTTACAAATGAAAAGGTACCAAGCTCTGGTAGTTAGGGCTAGGTTAAAAAGAATGTCTTCCGAGACAACGAACATGACCCAGCAATTACAGACCGAGGAGTTCAAGAATCTGCTGATAGGCACATCGCGAGTGTCACATCGCCGGACGGACAACGCCGAACTACAAACCAAGCCATTTGTAAGAAATTTCGGCAGTGCTTTGAGAAGCTTTTTACTAGAGACCCCAGACTGAGCTCTACCCACTTCGACACCTATCTCGCTGACTTTCCTTACCCTACGGCAACGGAAGCGACTTGGTGTGAGGGCCGTGTAACGGAGGATGAAATCCAGCCAGCGTTGAAATCGGTTGGGAAGTATAAGTCTCCAGGGATCGCTGGTCTGCCCTATGAAGTGTACTTGAGGTTGTCGCACATGTTCGTAATCTTGCTGACAACAATCTAAAACAACTGAATGAGGCAGGGCTCTATACTCAGACGCTTTAGCAAGGTATAGTGAAGTTGCTACGTAAGGACAAACATGGTTGGGACGGGATCAATAATTTTTACCCTTTAACGATGTTGAACACTGACATAAAGATTCTGCCAAAGATCATAGCGGACCATTTGCAGACTGTCTTGATTTACCCTGAGCAGTCTGCGCTGTGAAGGGTGGTTCTATCCAGGATAGTCTTCACATGGTCCGCACGATCGTCGATAAAGTCAAAGGAAATGCCGCGCTGATCAATTTAGATCAGTCCCAAGCCTTCGATAGGGTTGACCAGTTTCGGGCTTCACTTTCGCAGCTGGATTCGTCTCCTTTATGTGTTCCCCGGTGTGATGGTGGAAGTGAAAGGGGTCAGGTCGAAACCCTTCACTTGAACTCGCTTGATTCGCCATGGTTTCCGCTGTTGCCGATGCTTTATGTTCTTGCGCTAGAACTATTCTTGCGCGAGTTAAAGGTGAACCCGGTCCTGCGCGACCTCATATCACCTTACTCTACCGAAGTAGCCAGGTACACTGCATACCCTGACGGCGTCAGCGTACTTGTAACAAGAAGTGCTGAGGTGGTTGAGGTGAGCAAAGAAATTGGAAGGCACGAAGTCGTGACGGGGTCCAAGATTAACTGCGAAAAATCGGTTGGTTTGCGGTTGGGCGCGTGGAAAAACAGTGCTCTTCCCTGCCCCTTCTTTTGGAAGGACACCCCATGCAAGGTACTCGGCGTCTGGTTCGGTCCCGTTCTCCAACTGAAGAAAAATTGGTCGGAAGTGCCGCAACCAAACTGTGGCTGAGTAGGAGGCTATCCAAAAAAGGCCGGGCCGAAGTGTGTGGCTCTGTGTGTGGCGTCTGGTGATCTGTCACCTTCGCACGTCCGAAGGTGGTCTAGGAGTGCCGAATGTCAAGACGCGACGCCATACTTTGCGTCTCAAATTCCTAGACCGGATGCATTCACAAGACGACGAGATAGTGAGCTTTTAGAAAGAAGACGCTAAACTAACCTTTCCGTCGTTGAGACGTGTGCACACGGCTGATCAGGAGACCCACTGTTGGCCCAGAAATGAGTGCCCCTTCTATCGTAAGTGTTGGCAAGCCTTAAGGGTTCAGACAGGTTTCTCTGACAGCCGGCTGCTGTGGAGCAAGGCATTATATCGTTTATTAGTTAGGGGGATGCTCGAGATGATCTAATCGGCGAGCTCGATGTGACGAGGACAAAGAGAGTCGCTCGCTGTGGCCTTGAGCCCCCGAGATGAGGTAACTTAATAACGACGAGGCCTCCATCACCTGGTAAGTCATCCAGAATGCCCTCTGAGCCGGCAAGAAATTGTTCTCAGCGCATTTGGCAATTTCACCAAAGTGCGTCCGATGTGGTGCATTGGAGGAGTCTATCGAGCACGCCTTCTTTCACTGCCCGGTCGTGCGGCTGTTGAGCAAGCTTCTTGAAGGCTTCATGGTTAGCATCTTGGGTGGAAAGTTTTTGTCCTTGCGGCCAATTCTCTTTGCTCCTTTTATACAGTCTTCAAGTTTCTGATTTGTTGCATACACGAGTCCCCCTCCCCCTCCTCCTATTCTTGTCACATAGAGTCTATAACATGAGGGCAGATAATATTACCATTTATACAAAAATGGTAGTTGAGGTTGTAGAGTTCTGTAGCCTCTTGTTATATTAAAATGCTGAAGTCAAAACAGGAGTTGAAAATATCCAATTTGTTTCTCCGAGGATCCGTTGGTTTAGAAGGAAAGATAAATGATGAAAAAATGATTTTCCAGACACCTATGGTCCATAAATTGGATGTGCTCTCCTCATAATGCTTAATGGACTGCTCTGTGGTGAGAGAGGAAAAAGATGGTCTGTCCTGCTGCTAGCAAGAGAGGAAGCGAAGAGAGGGCAGAAATGGTTAGCGCGGCCTTTTATGTTGCCCGGGTCACCTCCCCGGGCAGAATGGCATCATTGGGCGAAATATGTAAATTCGAAACTCCAACGGCCAAAACAATTCCCGCACTAAATAATGATTTGAAATTCTTTCTGCTACAAGTCTATGTCATCTCACGGGTGTAGAGTTTTGTTAATTGTCATCAATTTCATTGCGCTATAGTCAATATTTTTTAGTTCCTGATTATCTGGTTGAAGAGGATTATATCTTACAAGGGAAACTATCCAGACATTTATTCTTTTCATTAGATTTCTGCTGCAGAGATTGGTTTCAAGAAGTTTAACTTTTTGTAGTTCTTCTGGTATACTCTTTTGTGTCGATTTGCTTGATATTTTAGGATTACAAGGAGTCGTCTTCTTTTGGTTTATAGCTGTGTCCTCATTGATCTCGTCTTCACAATCTTGTGATCATTGGTCACATGAGGAACGAGACCTTTTTCCTCGCCCCTTTTATTACAGGTATGACCACGGTGCCGTGAACACCTGTCTTATCTCTCTCAAGTGAGATAAAAACCTACTGCTACGTTGTGGCTTATAAAGACTATACAAATGTTAGTAAGACAATTTTTACTCTTCTTATTGCCAAACACTCTTTAGTTGCTCTTTGGGCATTGTACATGGTTTAACTGTTTGGGATATGTTATGTTGTCATTGTTGTAAATATTTACATGTTTAGTATTTATGCGAGTTATTCGATTGTCTTTCGTTACCGAACATTCAGTTTTGATGTATCTATGAATGTATCAATGCATTATAATGACGGCGTGTTGGTTGTGTACTGTCAGGGATATTGCGAGATGTGTCGAATGTATAAAAAGAAGTTTGGAGGCAGTACGTGTTCCACGCAAATAATTTCCCTAACAAAGCAAAAATAAAACCTGAATAACTTTAAAATAAAGGTTTATTATTCAGCTGTAATATTGTACCAAGGAACTCACAATGTTGTTGTTGTTGTTTTCGCCAATGTTGTTGTTGTTGTTGTTTTCGCCCGCTTGTCCAGTGTTTAATTTCCGTAGTAGTAAATTCCCTTTTCTTTGTCTTTAGTGGAAGAAGTTAGGGTAATACGTCTTTGCTAGACAGAGTGGCGCCTCTCAGGTTTTGGTGGAGTAAGGGAACAGTTCAGTAGCGTAGCTTTGTTGTCATTAGCGGCGAACTGGTGAATTGGTCCATCGCTTTCTTTTTATAACTCCTAAGAGGATCAAAACGGGTATGAATATTTTGGGGGGAAAAATATTTCATTGGCTTAAAAATCTATGGGTGCGAATTTTGTGTATGTGGTTTTGATCCTTTTTTTTTTTTTTCTAGAATGTTCTAATGATTGTTGATTCGTTTAAAAATCTATGGGCGCGAATTTGAAATTTATGCTACAGTACTAATATCCGTAGCCATTGGAATATTATTCGCTTTCCCGAGAGTTTTCTTTTGTTTTAAGTGTTCTGATGCTCTCCTGATTGACTTTCTATTCATTCGGTTGTTTCGAGTTTCGCTTTTTCATTATAAGTATCATGTGCAATGGTCATCGTCATAGTAAATGGACACGGCGACCCGAATTCAAATTCAGGACGAGGCTGTTTGCATTTCACTAATTTTATTGGAATTTTATTGCTTTTCAGGATGGTACTTTGCGTGTACCTTTATCATTATTATTATTATTTTGTTCGTATCCTTTCTTTGCGTTAAAATTGACTGACTTTAGTACTTTATAGTTCAACTTCGAAAAATTGAATTCGCGTATTCGCCTTAATCCCAGCATATGCGACATGTGCCTGGGAGAAATTATGTGCTTTAGTGGAGTCTAGAGAAAGGAGTATTTCAAACAAGCAGATCTTTACACTCGTTCTCCGGCCTGGGTTGTAACTGGAAGAAAGAAAAGAAGATATTACCACCTTCATTGCAGACTACTGAAAGAAACAGAAATTAAAATTTCGGAGAGACAAAACCAGGACAAAGGCTTCAAGTCTTTTCAAAAACTACAACGACTCTGCAAGTAGACTGCTTATTTTGCTTTGTTGAAAATCGCGTTGGTTAATTTTGTTTGTAAAATTCTGTTTGAGTAAGCGTATTTCTTTCCTTCTTTCTCTGTTGTACTAATATTTTCGTGGGTTAATTTTGTTTGTGGGAACCCATCCTGTAGCAAATGTTTTATATTGTTTTATTTTGTTACTAGGCGCCTAGGTTTTTTTGAAAATACTGTGACGCCCGCATATGGGAAAATATATGCAACTTTGCTGTAGATAAACTTTTTTGCGTTGTAACCAAACAAGACCATTTGTATTTTCATCTGGTTTTTCCCTTCCCCGTTTTGATTCAGACGCGGTCTAAGGTCAAATTTATCTGCAAGAGGATAAATTTCCTACAATTTCGTTAATACCCATTGGAAAGGTATGAATCCAACTATTCTACCTCCAGCTATGGGTAAATATTAGGACAGAATTGGCTCTTGAACCGTATTATGGCAAGCAGTCTAGAAAATGGAAAACATTGAATTCAAATCTGTTAAACCCCGCTTAAAAATTCACCTTGTCTCACATCATTACCGAGCTAGGGGAGGGGGTAAATACATAAGTATCTTACATTTTCTAATATCTGTAAATTCTCATAACTTGTATTAGGTTTTGTAATTCTTTTTCATTCTTGCCAAAATAAAATCTTGATATCATCCATGTACATACGAAAAAGTTTATTTACAGCAAAGTTGCACATAAACCATGATACAAGAAATATTAATGATTTGCAGAAAAAAAATTAAAAGTTTTGAAAAACTCTAAAAAGACAAAATAACTCATGAACAAGATAGCTTAAATTACAAGAAAAAAAAAACAAAATTTAACAAAATAAGAAATTGTACAGTATTTTAACAAAGTTTTATCAATGTTCTTGTATGAATGTGAAAGCTCTAATTGAGCCACAGAAAACTTCACTCAAGAGATACTATCAACTTAGCGGAGTATTATATATGTGGAGGGCTTTGTAAAGATTATGTTCAATATAAAAAACAGGTCTGTGTATAGAAACCTAAATCCTTAACTAGAGAGAAAAAGTTACGTCCTTACCTCAACAGTGACCGACAGGGAAAAAAAGGAAAGAGTGTAAAATTTACCGCTTAATTTTTAAGAGGCTTCGCTGTATCAACAGGAGCATATTTGTGTCTTTTTATTTGTTGATTATTTTCAGGAATAGTTATGAGGTGATAACTCTACAACAGTGATTTTCTAAGTTTGTCATTGACTACCTTTACTCAAGCAGAAATTCTAATTAAAGTCTCGTTTCCCATCCAGCTTTTGTTTCTCGTTTTACATTCAGGTCCTTTAGTGGTTTACCAAGTTTGTCAGTGATGACCTTTGCTACAGCAGAAATTCTTATTGAAGTCTGATTTCCGTTATATACAGAAATCCTTTCTGATTTACTAATACATTCCAAACTAACTAGCAAGCAAAATGAATAAATAAACAAACAAATAAAAACACCACGAACGTACATTTCAGTTGAAAAAAGTTAACATTCACCGGATGTTGTCCGGACGATGGCCGAGAACAAAAGGAATAAAACACGTCGCTGCGCAGGTAGGTTCCGCGCATCCATCTGGTTGAAATGTAACTTGAAATTTACAATTATAAACGATCCTTTTTTTTTCAACTAATCTGGAACTTTCCCCTCCAAATTTTTTTGGAGCCGATTCGACCCAAACGTAACAATAAAACGGTCAACAAAAGTTCCAAAAAAAGTCAGTCGACTCCGAGACTTAGAGAGAGAGGTTCGTCACGCGTCGCCTTACGGACAAGAACTCTGACGCCCTACCAAACAAGCTCGCATTGAAACATTGTACCGAGATTTCTTATAGCTTACCGACCCACGCCACACGTCGAGCCGCAACACCAAACCAGCCACTCAAGAACGACTTACACCCGTTTTCTTCCTGACCCGTTATCTGGTGGAAGAAGAAGGTTCGCATCTCTTCTGACATACCAACTTTTATTTATTTAAAAATAAACGAAATCAAATCCACTCCTTTCGTACGTTGTCTCTCACAACCACACGCTTGTTTATAACATTTCCCATCCAGTTTTTATTTCTCTTTTGACATTTAGATTTTTTCGTAGTTTACAAAGATTGTCACTGATTACCTTTGCTCCAGCAGTAATTCTTATTGAAGTCTCAAGAATCCAACTAATCATAGCTGCAGTCTCAAAACAGTTACAAAACAAAAAAAGTTACAAAACAGTTCTTTCCAGGTTTATAAGTCTTGATTCTCATCTTTGATCCTTTTTTAGGATCTTTTGCAGATACCGAAGGGAAGATGACGTAGCAATACAGCTAGACGCCACGAACACTCGGATCTAAGGACCAGTCTACGAGCTAACAACACTGCTTGGACTATCGTTGGCTCTTCGAAGCCAACATCGACTATACCCCCATCCAGTAACCAGTGACTTAGTAACGGGGACATCAATCATCCAGCTTCAGGACCGCGTGTCTGACTTTCTGACCATCTCCAGGTAACTGGCCATGCAACTATACCTATAACATGCCCGGAACATCAAGACTTGATTCTAATTGTATTAAGAGTTTTTTCCCTTTTACTAAACCGGTTGCCTTGCCAAGGCTAAACCAACTATTTTACACATAGCTGGAAGGAGAAGAGAGGGATTCATACCTTTCCAAAGGACATACGTGGTGCTGTCAATATGTTTCCAGACTTTTTTGTACAGGCATTTAAAATTGTTGTAGACTCTTGAAAATTCAGTATCTTATTGCTATACATCTTATGAGATAACTGACCAATTTTTATGATCACAGATTCAAATGAACAGCTACAGCAGAAATTAGAATACACCCTACTAAAGCCTGATTGTCACAGCTGGTGAAGTTCAAAAATGCAATCTGGACGTGAGGAAGAACGATATACAATAAAATTCTGTCTTAAATTTGGAAAAAATGCCACAGAAACGTATGAAATGCTTCAGACTGCTTTTGGAGCATCTTGCATGAATCGAGCATCAGTTTTTGAGTGGCATAAGATATTCAAGGAAGGCAGGGAGTCTGTGACGGATGATGAGAGGTATGGGAGGAGTAAGGAAGTCAATACACCAGAGTTGATTGGCCAAAGGGTTAGGGTTAGGGTTACTATGTTTTAAGGTAGTTCAGGAAGAGATTCCGTCGGAAGAGGCCAGCACTCTTAAAATCGGCTCAGTGGCATTTCCACCAGGACAATGCACCAGTCCACAACTCCATCCTTGTCGCAGATTATTTGACCAAGATAGGCATCAAGACAGTTCCTCAGCCTCCCTTTAGTCCAGACCTTGCTCCCTGTGACTTTTGCTTATTCCCTAAGCTCAGAGGCTGTTGTTAGGAGAGAATTGAGGAGATGAAAGAGGCTGAGATGAAGGTCATTGACACGCTCACACAAAAGGACTTCCATGGGGCCTTACAGAAGTTGTTAGAATGGTATAACAAGTGCATTGCCGCCGGAGGAGATTACTTTGAAGGGGACTAGAGTTTCATGTGTGGATTATCAATAAAAGTGCCCATACGAAAAAATCTGGAAACTTATTTAATGATCCTCGTAGTTCAAAAGTGAAACACAAACACCCTCATCCAACTTTACTTGGAGAATTCAGTTCTCAAGAAAATAATCATGCACCATGTTGCTATAGTGACACATCCAGGTATTTCAGTAAAAGCACAAAGTCATCCTCTTTTTCAAGAAGTCAGTTTCAGCGACCCACTCAAACACATCACTTCCAGAGATCTGGTATTCTGCCAATGGCAAACTACACATTTCATATCATTCTATAACATGAGGGCAATTGATATTACCATTTAAACATAAATGGCAATTGATGATGTAGAGTTCTATTGCCTCTTGTTATATTAAAGGAAAGAAAATAAATAATGAAGGCGTTGATATTGATGGTTTTCAATCTAGTAGTTTAATGACAGCTTGAGAGGAAGTTGTTATATTCTGAGTTGTTGATATCTGTGATATGAATGTTGTGGGCGAGAAATGCGTATGGTTGCAAAACAAAGAACGTATAGATACTCACAATAACACAGTAATGATGTTGTAGAAAATTTTTATAAATAGATTAAGCACAGAGAATAGAATGGAGAAATATGTTCATAGTTAAAGAATGAATTCAGGGTGATAGTTACAAAGTTCATGTACTGTACTTGTCTCGTGGTGAAGGGATGGTTTTCTTGGAAACAAGGGCAGCGTTCCTAACGGTGGCGATCGTTTGAAGTATCGGATGACAGGCGCCGGTCAGTGGCGTAGAATCTTTAACACGAGTCGTGTGAAGGAGCAAGTCTGCCTAATAACTATTTGGTCCGTCTATTTATATATTTTTTGTAGGCTCAGAAACGGCAGTTTTTGTGCCCCGCGGGAAGCGTTCCGATTGGATATCTATTAATGTATTTTTTTTGTTTTGTTAATTTATCACAAACGGAAGTTCTGTGCGAAGCCGATGCGTGAACGACTAACTTTTCATTTTGAGTTGAGAACTCGAAGTGGTAACTCCCGTTTTTTCTTTTCTTCTTTTCTCCTTTCTTTTTGTTTTTCAAATCAAGGCAAGATCTCATCTTGTAACAAAGTTTTTCCTTGTGCCATGAGTTGAAGAAGATAGTAGGATAGTTGTAGATGGCTGTGCAGGAATTTAGTACTTAGCCTGATGCTTCGGGGTCTATTTGGTTTAGGAGGGAGAAATAATTGACCAGGAAATGGTCTCCTAAAGGAAGCAGAGGAACAAATGTTGAAGTGTGCTCTCTCAAGATGAAAAGTCCCTGTCTGCTGTTGGAATCGTCCTGGGATAGAAAGAAAAATGTTATCTCTCGTGTAGGTTGGTCTTACCTTGCTGCCAGCCAGGAGGAAAGGAAAAGAGAGGGCATGGTTAGCGCTGCCTTTTATGGCACCCACAGAGGTGTGCCCAAGCAGAATAGCATCGGTCATTCTCATTGGATGAAATGTATAATTTCAAAACTCAAACGGCAAAAATAATTCCCGCACTAAATAATGGTTTGAAATTCTTTCTGTTACAATTCAATGCAATAGATGATACAGAAAGCTTTTACAGATTATCAACATTTCTATTATAAATATAAACCAACCAAAAAATAACAAGAAGATAATTAACTTCATTTTAGTTCATACAACACTTTTTTCATTTTTTAGTAATTTCACATACACATTGTATTTTTGCATAGTAAAAAAACTTTTGGAGTAGATTTCCTGTGTTGTAGTGGTTAATATCCCAGACTGTGACATTGTAGCATGTGAGTTCAAACTCCAGTCTTGCTATTATGTTACCTTTTGGACTAATACCAATGAAATTTCTTATTCCCCCTAGCTATAAGTTAAATAGTACCACTACTATTCTTCTACAAGAATGGCTGTGGCATTAAATAATCTACAAAGGCTGATATGCCATTAAATAAAGAAACCAAAAAAGAACTTTCCTATATACACACATCTTTTCTCTTATTGTGTCTCATTCCTGTCTCGCTGTCTCGTCAATAAAAGTTTATTGCGTTATATCTTTATAGAGTCATTGCTTTTAACTTTATTCCTGACAAGAACCTGTATTTCTTAATCCAAACATTCTCCTGAATAATTCTCCCAGAAAAATGATAATTTTGATGTTCCCAGCTTTATCTCAACTACTCTTCAAAATGGTAGTTTTAATAACAACAAAGTTGCAACACTTTAGGTTGGATTGTACTAATTCCTTAAACCTCTTATCCTTGCTAATATGATTCAGTCACTTCCAATGCCTTTTTATGCTAAATGTTTAATAGGGTCTTTAAGAAAAGCATATACACATGATTCTTAAATGATATACAAATGAGTATGTATATTAGGCAAAAAAAAAATTGTAATTACCTACACTTAAATTGGTAAGGATAGTTATTGACAATACATAAGTGCATTTATAGCAAGGTACAAAGTAATTACAGCAGTAATTTATTATACTCAGTGATAATTGGTAAAAGGAAGAGCCAATTGAAGCAAATTCACATACAACATGAAATGGAAGTTTTGAAAAACAATAGAGTAGTCTCATAATCAGAGGTTTATATTTGCTAAAATAAAATTTTAATTTTAATTTAACAAAAATTTCTTGATGAATCAAATAGAACCCACAGGATGGATGTCAAGTTACTTGCAACTTGTATATTCTAATAAAGAAGTAGCAAGTCTTTTGTCTATCTCTGATAGTCTGGTTTGTTTGGTTTGGTTGAATTTTATGGCATATCAACCATTGTTGGTTATTTAATGCCACCTATCTCCGAGGACTTATATTATTTAGAGAATTCAGACTATTGTCATCTTTATTCACATATATACAATGTTTCAACCAATGTACCTATAGCTGTCGCACTAAGTGCATCATAGTTTAGACATATATCTTTTCCTCCTTCCTGGTAGATTAACGTGGACAGTGTAAGGGAAACAATTATATAAGGACCCATATCTGCAAGAAATCCCAGAATGCAAAGTGATTCCTCCCAGGCTATGAACAGTTGTAAGATTTGGAGGGAATTTTGTTTGTTAAGAATTGGACATTAGTAGTTCTTTGATACTGGTTACAGCGCACAGGTAAATTTATTTTCCCAATTTTCCCGTGAAATTTCTGAACTTTATAAGACCCCTTATTGTAAGAATATTACCTATTAATTGTTGTTTAAACCCTTTTTATTTCGGTATTTCACAGTTTCTTGAATTGAAGCAGAATAAAACTAGGATTCAGTCAAACATCAATTGAGACTTGTGTTTTAATTTTCAACCAGAAAAAGGCATCAAGGGGCTACTATAGAAGGTATTTCTCATCAAACTCAGGAAACTTATAGTTGAACTCGGGAGCCTTCACAGAATTTTGAACAAAACCCTTTATTTAATCCACAGTGGTAGATTGTTCTAATTCCATTAACCATGACCAAGTGTTAAGCTATGTTAAGTATTCCTTGTTACATTTGCCAGGATTAAACCTGCAGCCTCCGGGTAATTTCACTTAAAACTGTAAAACTTGAACACCTATATCCATGGGTCCTGCTCAACAATTCAGAATTAGTTTTGGGGACTTATAAACCTAATGTTTTTATCTGGACTTTGTATTACTAGTTATTACAATTATGTATGATTTTTTTTATTTTTAGAAACACCTGAAGAAGGCCAAAGAGCACACCAGCCAAAATGTTATGTATATAACAATAAATAATTCATTTGAGTTTGAAAAAAACTAGAAAAAAATCTTCAGTGTACAAGAGAATTTTCAATATTTTGGGGAAAATACTTTAATTTTTTAAAACAGAAAAAATCTTCAGGTTTAGCAAGAATTAAATCTGTCACCAAAATAAAGTTTTGTTATCTGACCTAAATATTTTTAGTTCACAAAAGGAAAAAAGGAACAAGGCTCAACACCTGTTTATATATATACATATATATATATATATATATATATATATATAATTGTTAAAACTATATGGTTACATATTTTTCTAATTGTGAGAGCCTTTTATGCACATAGGGAATAAATTTCTCTAACAAATTTGGTTGGTTGGTTGGTTGGTTGGTTGGTTGGTTTTAGAGTAGCATGTCAATCTTTGTTGGGTTATTTAAAACTGAAGTCCAGCACAGTTGTCTGTGGCGGTAGAAAATGCTGACTGCATCTCTGCAGAGGGGTAAGACTCCTTCAATGAGTGTTCTAGATGATACTAAACAGCATCTGATGGTGAGGCTCCAGTCCTGGAGCTTTGGGGAAAGTGGAATATGCCTTTATTGCTATTAGTTCTAAGTCTACTCTGACCCAAAGTAGTAGTACCTGTTAGGGTCCCATCTATGAGTTAAATAGAAATATTCAATCATTTACTATACTTGAAACTATTTAACTGTGTGTAAATGAATTCAGTATTTTGGGTGTGACATTAAACTGCATCTAACAGTGAAGCTCTAGTCTTGGAATTTAGGTAAAGTGGAGAACTCATTCATTAGCATTACTCTCAGGTCCACTTTGACCTGGAGTGGTAGTGCTAGTTAGGGTCCTATCTATGAGTCAAATAAAACTACTTAATCATTTCCTATACTTGAAACCATTTAACTGTGCTCTAAAAATTATTGATATTAAATTGAATTATTAGTGTTAAATAACAATGCTTAATAACATTTAACTGCAAAAACAAATGAGCTCTGGCCCATTTAAAAATAATTTTCCCAACAAATCATACATACATATATATATATATATATATATATATATATATATATATATATATATATATATATATAGCACACTTTGTTGGTTTTCAAAAATAGTTGTTTGAACTTGAACTATGAAAAACATTATTTTGAATTTCCAGACACTGGCTGTGCATGCAATTTCATGTCTAGATGTATATTTAGTGTCTAGACATCATTATCTTGTCATTTAATATAAATTTTATATCATTAAATTAACATTTTGTTGTTGACTCATTTACACTCACAAGAAAGTTCTGAATACAACAAAGGATTACATAAAAAGGTTGAATTTTCATCTGGTATTCCCATAATGTGATTGAAAAACAACAAAGTTTGATGGTATTGTAAGGTACTGCTTGGACTCTGGTAATGATTCTTTAGCTCTGAAAGCATGCATAAACCCAGAATTATCATTTGATAAAGGCTTTGTTAGCAATACAGCTGTATTTTTTTTGGCAGCATGTGTAAGCATGATATATTTATACTTACTTAAATGCCATCTATAATGAACAACAGAGGATTCAACATAAATATAAAACTTTGAATAAACTAAGAGTTTTAGGGTTAAAATTTATTTTCAAAATACATAAAACTGTTTAAGTTGACCATGTCAAGAATTGCTTTCTATGTTCAGGGGATTTTTTTACATTACCTCCAGTCAAATATTCTGTGAAACTTTTACTTGGAATACTCTTGGTCACTACAAAACAGAAAATTATACAAAATTGATTTTGACTCACTACAAACATAATATAAATTTATAATTTATTTTTCTAAAGCATATTTTAAAACATTTTTTGTGGTTTTAATAATACCTCATTTGTATAGATAAAAATGATGCAAATAATTTGATAAAAAATGATAATTAATAATTACAAGATTGTATTTGTTTTATACATGTGAACTTTGGTATCAGTATTATCATAGTAGTTGTTGTATCCATGGGGATATTGACTGGTGTACCTGACCATCATGGATGGATTATTGTTATTATGTTAGATTGCCTTGCTGGCGGACATTTAAAAAAAAAACAACCTTCAGGGATTTTTTGTTTTTTGTTTGTTTGTTTTTTCATTGATTATCTTCAACTAATTTTAAAAGATAAGGGAGATGACTTTGGATAGAATAGTCTCCTGATTTTAACAATTGCTTGTTGAAATTTGATTTGTTTGAACTTTTAAATTTATTTGAATGAAATAAGAAATAGTTGTATTTTTTTTTTCTCTATCAAATTTTATGTAGTTTAATTTCTAAATTTTAAACAGAAATACATACAACTGTTTCTGATTTAATTTGAAAGAAAAAACAAATTTGAAATTAACTTTTTAAAATAATACTAAATTTTCTTTTTGTCATTATGGTCATACTATATTAAGTTATATTGAGTTACTTTCCTTCCAAAATGCGACAATATTGCTTAATATTATTAGCAGCACCTAAGGCTTGGAGATGACTTTCCTCATTAGTTAAAAATAGTCTGTGTTTCTTTTTTACATAAGAGTTGTGGGGGAGGGTAAAATAAACTAAGACAGGTTACCAACTTAATTTGAGTACCTTGTGAAGCTCCAATATAGCAAGATAACTATTTATTCTCTTGAATGTGAACAAAGTATCACATTATAATTGCAACATGAGTCGATATGGAATAAAAGCTGTTCTAGCATTACCTATTTTGTAATTTAGACACAACACTTCCCCAAATTCAGTGTTTGTCTGAAGAGATGGTCAAAAGAGGAATGTTATGATGACGTCACTGAGGAATGTTTTGAGATATCAGTTCTGTTTTATACAGTTTTATTATCCAATCTATATATTAAAATAGTTTCCCCGCAGGAATTAATTTAATTAACTTTAATAGAGTTCCATGCTGAAATTTAAAGAATTTAAAACCATTCAAAAATTTAAATGATCATTTTTTTTAATCTTTAACTTTTTTCGAGTGGATACTTTTTGCAGTCCTTTTTAATTGTCTACAGCATACTAAAAAAAAGACTAAAAATTTCGTTAAAAAAAAAATGTTCGCTTTATTGTAATTTACAATTCAAGTAAAATTTTCCAGTTAAAAAAATTAGATTTAAATTTTCCGGGGATTAATCTGAATGACAATTTTAAATCACACACACATACATATGTGTGTGTATGGCCCGGTAGACCAGGGTTCAATCCCAGGTTGAGTCATACCAAAGACTCAAAAAATGGCACTTGATGCTTCCTTGCTTATCAATCGGCATTGTAAGGTACGGATCAAGGGTAAGTGAAGCAATCCAGGGAAAGGAGTAATGCTCTCCTCTACACCTCGGTGTAGTAGCTATTAAAAAGGGAGCCTTCGGGTCGCCCAACTTACTTATACACACACACACATACACATATATATGATTTCAAAATTAAATAAAGCAGAGATGATTACTCTTTAAATTACATTTTCACAAAATTTTGTGAAAATGTAATTTAAAGAGTAATCATCTCTGCTTTAAATTTCATTAAAATGTGTGTGTGTGTGTGTGTGTGTGTGTGTGTGTGCACGCGCGTATTTTTAAAATCAAATTTCCGGCCTAAAATTTAATTGGAGATATTTAAATTTAAGTTTTTTTTTAACTTTTAAAGAAAATTAGTTCCGAGATATTTGAGTTTAAAACACAAATATCTCGGAACTAATTTTCTCCGACCTTTGTACAACTATTTCTTCGATAAAATTGACTGTATAAATTTAAAGCGTTTTTTCAACATGTTACTTTTTCTTTAAAAAGATCTCCTTGATTGAAAAATGAGATATGATATATGTCCATCTTAAGATTCTCACCTTTTTTTAGAATAAAACAATTTTCTTATCCAGAGAATTTAAAGTGCTCAGTTTAAAGTAAGTACATTATTCTATTGACGTCAACATCAGCATGTAAATCTGGGAACTACTTTTTTGAAGTACAGTTTTAGCAGAGACCTACCATTTTTAGTAATTTATTAAACTTTTTGCTTATATGAGACAAAGTTGTATGAATGGGGCACCCCAAGAGGCTCGAACTTACTCGTGAAGGTTTGCTTATCATTTCATCACTCGAGGCGCCCAGAAAGCTACCATATAGTAATTTAATTTACGAAACTTTTTGCTTCGATGTGGCACAAGGTCAAATGAATGGGCAACCCAATGAAACTCGAATTCACTCATGAAGGTTTGTTTGTCTGGCGTGCTAACCATTACACTACCCTAGGTGCCGAGAAAGCCACCAGTAGTATGAAACCATTTAAATGTATTTTTTTTTTTTTTTTGGCCTTTTCAAAGGAAAAAAACCAAAACTTTCCACAATGATCATAGCAAGCCATTGAATTCGGTTCTCATTAAATACCGTAAACTTCTGACTTTAGGTCAAATTAAGCAAAGGTTACTAAATGATTAACTATTTAAAATTTGCGATGAAATCTTAACTCTTTAATTCTACTTTCAACAAAAATTCGATTTTTCAAGTTAACTTAAAAGCCTAACCACGTGGTTACGTTTTTGGCGGGACGTTATGAAACTGTCGGTGCGATGTTATTCTCTATCGTGTTTTAAAATATGTAAATAAGAGATAAAATGACACTGTAAACTTTAATACAATGGTGGCAGGTAGTGTAGCGAAACTTCCTATGTCTTGGTGGGGACTTTTTGTGGCCTTTAGAAACGGATTAAAACCGTTAGTGTCGGCTGAATGTTGGTGGCGTGACGCCACTATGTCGCATTATGGAGAGAGACCAACTTGGGAATGTTTGATAAGTTGTTTGATGAAAACTACTCAACCGCGCATCAATGATAATAAGTTAACCTTGTAAGTAAAAGGCTTTAATTGCTTTAAAATTATTTTTGATATTTGAGATTCTATTTAGGTTCAACAAACGTTAATATTCGGATAATTGATGTACCCGACCAAAATTTCGTTGTTACTATATTTAGGTCTGTTTAGTATGATGTGCTTGTAATCTCCTCATGAAAATTTACCTTTACCGCCCAGATAAGAGTAAGTTTCAGTTACTAACTGGATTGTTTTTTCTGAACAGTCACACTTAATTAGTTTTTAGTCGACACCTTAGGGGTTTCGGAATGGGGTAAGAAATATGACCGAGAGTTGAATAGTTATTGGTTGAAAATGTATTTTTAAATGTAAAAAGAATAAATGCCAATGACAAATTAATCATCCAAAAAAAAGTAAGTATCCCATAATAATAAAAATCTCAGATATTTACTCAACAAGGTATTCTGGATAAGTATCCCCTCCACATACTATTACTCTATTGTACGTCTTCAATTTACTAAATTTTGCTCACATTTCTCTAGCATCCCCTCAACCATAAAGGTGTCTTTCTATTTTAATGATCAGTTACATAAAAAGACACTTACTTTGTAAGTTTTATTTTTTATGTACAAAAAACGTTTTGCCATGTAAATGTCTCGTAAAATGTACCCCCCGTCAAACCGGTGCTTATCGAAACTCAAGCCTTATCTGCGTGAGTGGTTGACCGGTGAGAGGTAGTATTCGCCATAGGATCACCCACCGTCCTATTCTGGTCTAGTCACTTATATCGACCGCTGGCGTGGCACGACCATTAGTTTCCGGAAAATGTTAAAATCTTCTGTATTTCCCATTTAAGTTTTGTCACTGCTAGATGTTATTTTTCTAACATCCCTTTACGATTGCTGCTGTTCACCACGATGAAGCTAAGAATTTCTTAAAATAATAAAGAAATTTTTCTAAAAGAAACCCTGAAAAATAGGCAGTTTTAGCCATGGGTTCTCAACCGAGGCCACTAAAAAAAAAAAGCCTGCTTGATTGTGACGTCACAAAAGTAGTCCATGACGTTAATGAAACAGGCAGTAATTGTAATGTAATAGAAAAGTGTAAGAAAAAAACGCTTTTAGAAAACTTTTTAAAAATACATTTGAAAAAAAAAGAAACGAGATTGGATTTTTAAACAGAACTTTATTCGATATTAACTTTTAAAAAATAATTAATATAAAAAAAATTGTTACTGAATGCAATGAATATTAAAGTAAATAGACTAAACATTAAATTCGTTCATTATTTCGTTTCATATTAGAAAACATTTTTCGAAATCGTTATCAACATAGTTTTAATTTGCATGTTATTTTAATTTTAAGAATTATTCTATAAAGTTAGAATATCGTAATTATTAAGGGATTATTATTGTACTCTATACAGCAACAACTGAATTATGAATCAGGGAACAAACAATTATTAAATAAATAAAAATAAAGTATAGTTGGCGACCATAGTCGAGGGTTAACCGAAGGCTCCCTTTTTCAATAGCTACTACACTGAGGTGTTGGAGAAAGCGCTACTCCATTCCCGGCATTGCTCCACTTTACCCTTATCTTATAATGTTGAGTGTTAAGGTGGCATCAAGTACCATTTGTCGACTCTAGTATGAATCGACCTAGGATTGATCCCTGGTTTCCCGGACCATTGGCGAACACTACTCATTAGGCCAATTACCCGGTACAAGTTATGAGAGAGTAATAAAATATAAATAAAAACCAAATTAAAATACAAAAAAAGCAAATAAATTTGATACAAAGATTTAAATTTAATACTTATAGAAACATGGGTTACAGATAGAATATTTTAATATTGAAATTCGTTCATAATTTTAATCGTTTCAAATTTGAAAACAATTTTTTATAGATTATAATCAACATCGTTTTAATTTGTATGTTTTTATTTCAATTTTAATAATTCTGTTGGAATTTTACAATCATTAAGTGATTATTATTCAAATACAACTGAATTATGAATTAGAGAACAAACAATAATCAAATAAACATACAAAAAAAAAAAATAAATGATGAATAAATAAAAAAAAAATATAAGAAAAAAATTAAATACAAACAAGCAAATGAATTAGATACAAACACTAAAGAGATTTAAAAATCGATACTTATAGAAAAATAAAACTTAACTGAATATCTGTATTTTCTTTTTTTTTTTTTTTTTTTTTTTTGCTTAACTTCTTGTAATATTATTTTCCCTTGAACAAAAATTATTTTAAAGATCATTTGTAGAGTTCCAGACAAACATTCTTTGTATTTTTTTCTATATTTTTACCCTCATCACAAGTGTCAACATTGAAAAGAAACTCATAATCTACCATAACATTCAATGTTATATGCATGGCTAATTTTATTTGATTTACTGAATGAAGAAGAGAATGATTTTTTTTATCCACTTATCAAGGACTAAATAATTATTTAGGACAAAATTTGTAGTTGTATTATTAGGATATGAGAGAACCTCCATTAATCCCTTGAAAAAAGCTATTTATTTAAGATATTTCTTCCACATTATCTCTTCCAGATATTAAATCTTTGCAACTATTGCATTTAATTTTCTTAAAAACTGCATTTTTTTCAACACTTAAACACTTGCCATATCAAGATATTATACTGATCCCTGCTAAGTTGCCAGTACTGACCAAACCTTGCCTCAAAGTGATCAGTTTGCAATTTACTAGTAATATGTATAGCATTTTCAATTTTTTATGCAATATTTGTTCAGTTCTAGAAATGCATCAGTTGTATGATGCAAAGCAGTGAAGGTTTCCTTTGTTAATTTGTCATTTCTTCCAGAAATGCTATTCCAAGATTCTAACCAGTCACAGAATACAGAGAGAAATCTAAAATTTTCTTCATTCACAGTGGATTACTGTATTTATTTCTAAGCTGACAACCTTTTATATGGTGTTTTTTTTTTTTTACATTCATTATAATCCACCAAATAAAAGATATGTTTATATATTCTGCAAAATTAGGCAAACATGTGTTTTCCTAAGGTCAATAATCCTTGAATAGGGTATTCATTAAAAATTTACAGAACTAAATTAACATTTTGCCTTTCAAGAATAATGGGAAAAAGTGCCTTTGAGATCAATTTATAACAATACTTCAAAACTGAGTGAGATTCCAGGGCATGAAGTTTCTGTAAGGTACAAAATGGGGCACTTTGGATACTACCTAATTCATGATTTCCATTATGACAAAATTTTGGAAACGGCGTGCATTTATTTGCATCTTTTTGACCAAGTCAAATTGGAAGAAAAAAGGTTGAGACTTTATAACCGGGTGTGGATATACAATGGAAAACTTTGAAGGACTACAAAAGAAAAATATAGCTTTTTTTATTTATAGCAATTATCTGTTATGATTGATAATACTTGAAAGCCTATCTCCTCTAAACCAATATATGTTTAACTATGTCAAACAAATTCTCAGCTTTAACACATTTAATTGGCATAACATGCGTGACATCCTTATATTGTGAGAATACACTGCTAAGCATAAAAGCAAAAGCACTTATTGCAGGTTCATTGCTGTTGTCAGGTAAGTTAACAATATCACCACCCTTATAATAAATATAAGGTTTTAGGATTGATTTCTCCTAAAGCCATTTTGGTTCTTCCTAAGTATCTTCTCAATTTTGGGTTCTATGCAGTTGCATAGTAGAACATTGCAGATCTTGGCCGCTATGGATGTAAGGGTTATACCTCGGTAGTTCTTGGCTAATCTGAGGTTATCCTTCTTAGGGAAGGGGAGGATGCATCCCTTTGTCCATCTGTCTGTGTTTTGATTATATACAGCATTACAGTGTCGAAGCAGTATGTTGTCGAATTACCTGGTCATCCATATTTCTGGGGGTATTTCATCAAGCCCTGCTGCTTTTCTATTTTTAATTTTTCTTCTTGCATAAACTGTCCTAGTTTGATGTCTAATTGTTTGCTATTAATTCTCATGATTGGTTCATGTATAACTTTCAGAGGGTTTTCAAGTAATTTTTCGAAATGTTGTTTCCATAGTTGTATTCATTCTTCTTGGCTGGTAGCTTTCAGTTTAGCTTTCGCGGTGCTCTTCCTTCTGTTTAATTCGTTTACCATTTGCCATGCTATCCTAGATTGTCTATCTTCAACCGAGTCTCTAATCTTATTGATCTGATTTGTATGTATTCTGTTTGTTCTTTTAGGTTTATGTTAGCTAATTTCAGGCATTGATATTGGTTGGGTTCTGTGCAAAAAAACCTAGAGGCAACAATATTATTTGTTGACTCCTCCAAGGTCTTTGACTCCATACACAGAGGGAAGATGGAGCAAATATTACTTGCCTATGACCTACTCAAAGAAACCATCGTAGCCATAATGATGCTATATAAAAACATGAAAGTAAAAGTCCGCTCCCCAGATGGAGACACAGACTACTTTGACATTGTAGCAGGTGTGCTGCAAGGAGACACATTAGCCCCATACCTCTTTATCATCTGTCTAGACTATATGCTTAGAATGTCTATTGATAAAATGAAAGACAATGGTTTCAAGCTGACAAAAGAAAGAAGCAGAAGATACCCTGCACAAACAATTACAGACATGCACTACACTAATGACATAGTGCTTCTGGCAAATACACCTGCCCAAGATGAAACGCTGCTACATAGTCTGGAACAAGCAGCTGCTGGCATAGGCGTCCATGTCAACTCAGACAAGACAGAATACATGTGCTTTAATTAAAGAGGTGACATCTCCACACTAAAGGGTGGGCCTTTGAAACTAGTGGACAAGTTCACCTATCTTGGGAGCAGTCTCATCAACTGAGACAGACATCAACATGTGACTAGCAAAGGCATGGACAGCTATCGATAGGCTATCGGTCATATGGAAGTCAGACCTAACCAATAAAATGATACGCAGTTTTTTCCAAGCAGCAATCGTGTCGATACTGCTATATGGATGCACTATGAGGATGCTAATTAAACATCTAGCGAAAAAGACTGATAGCAATTACACAAGAATGCTGCGAGCAATATTGAACAAGTCCTGAAGGCTGCACTCCACAAAGCAGCAGCTGTATGGCCACCTACCACCCATCACAAAAACTGTCCAAGTTAGACGAACTAGACATGCGGGACACTGCTGAAGAAGTAGTGACAAACTCATAAGTGACATACTTCTGTGGACCCCTTCACATAGATGAGCAAAGTTATGATGACCAGCTAGAACCTATGTACAACAGCTCTCTGCCAATACAGGATGTAGCCTTGAAGACCCACTGGGAGCAATGGACAATAGAGATGGGTGGCAGGAGAGGGTCAGGGAGATCCATGCTGGCAGCACAACATGATGATGATGATGAAGGTTTTAGGTGTATTTCATAAACAAGTAAAGATACTGTAGTGTCCTTCTGCACTTGTAACTTAAATCTATTTTTACTATACTTAAGAAAATTGTTATCATGTTGCTCAATCAAAGGATTCATATATGTTGAGGTTAGACTTTTAATGATTGAATAGCTTGGTAAAATTATATTTTTGCTATCTCTTAACAATCTGTACCCTTTCAGGGAGCAGTTATATAACAATGAAAAAAATTTCATCTCATATAAGAATCATATTTTGAGGTTTGGCTTGCTGTTGTTCTGTGTCCATTTTCTTTAAATTTTCTGTGAGAATTTCAAGAATATTTTGATCAGTTACATATTTAAGAATCTTTTAGTTCTCTATTGTATTTATTTCCACATCTCTACAAAACACATGTACTTCAAAATCAGATTCAATTACAAAAGACAGAATGATTTTTGGATATGGATATTTGATACTGCTGTTTCTTGCTATTGAATAACACTCCAGTAATTTCTCTCAAGAAAATTTAATTTCCTTTCTAGATCAAGATGATGGAATTTCTTCTGCTTTTTATATACTAAGTCATCAGTAATACTTTGATTTAAAGCACTTTTAAGAGCAGAATTCTCTCATCAAATTCTCCTAGAATTTTGTGACTCTCTTGAGGGGTGCAATGAAGATCAATATAAGGGACAGTTTAGGAGAATTCTAGGGGTTGCATCATCATGAAAACTTGTTTTTTAAGTTCAACTGCAATTGTGACACCTGTTTTTTCGTCAAAGGCTGACAATTCTCTCCTTATATTCTCCAGTCAAAAATGTAGTTCTCATACCTAAAAAGACCAAAACTATTTTAAATTATTTGTCTAAATTTTTTCGATAAGTTGAAACATAACTTTTCAACTTCTGTATCCTTCGGTTTTCCTCAGGTTTCCCTTGTTTATCTGAGTATAGAAATTATTCAACTGGCTGAAACGTGTTTCAACTTATAACAGTTAAGATGGGACAAGAGTCTGAAAAATCACAACCAAAATGATACTATTTAAAATTCTTGTGAATATCTAAGAAAATCAGTCAGCAAAAATCTTCAATATAAAGCATTTTTCTTACAATTCAAGGAAAAGTGAAGATGGTGTTCTGATATTTTTAAGAAACATAATTTATTAATTCAACAAAAGATTATTAGTGACAAAGCTATGTACTAATAAAGAGAATTTTTAAAGTCTATTCAGTTTTAAATTAAAATGATAAATAAAAACATTTTTTTATGAATAAAACAATTCTAAAAATTGTTAGATTATTAGAATTATTTTTTATGCCTATAAAAATATTCTTTTATGACTTATCAGAAATTTCTCTAAAAGTTTATTTAAAAAAAAATAAGGTTTTTTGCTTTTAAAATCTTTCACAACTTTTTTGAATTATGAATATATTGAATTAATTTAAGTTTCATTTAATCACAAATAAAAAAATTCTGAAAAATTTGTTTGAATTATTAGATTTATTTTTCATGCTTATGAAAAATATTCCTTTATGAAGGAATTTATATAAAAGATTTCTTTAAAGTTTATTTTTAAAAAATGAGGTTTTAGCTTTTGAAAACAATGCATGCAATGAATGTCTTAACTTTGTATTGTGAATTACAAAGACATAAAATTACTTTAATTATTTAAGTTTCAATTAAATTTACTTATATTTTTTTAATGCAAAAAAATATCCACTCTGTTTAACATAGTAGGTGAAAATTTTGCTTTTGACTATGAATCCAAACAGATAATTTTTTTTATCTTTAGGAAAAGAAAATGCATGAACTTAGGGCTCTTTTATAATTCCCTTTGGAATTTAGTATGATGCATCTATAAGGCATTGTTTTTGTTTATAAATTAATTCAATATTTTAGAAAATATTGATAAATAATTTTAAAATACTACCATAAAAATCTAAAACTCAAACACCCTTCTTGAAAGTTAGACTCAAGATGGACTCATTTTTTCCTCCTAACACTAACTTAGCCTTCTCTTTTAGTGGTCTTGTCTCAACAATGGGAATTTAATAGATTTCAGACTTTTGATAAGCACCAGTCAGGTTGCATTTTACTAGATATTGATATAGCAAATTAACCCCCTCCCCCTCCATCCATTTATTTTTTTAATTGGGTTCTTCAGTGCTTAAGAAAAAGAATTTTTTCTAAAAAAAAAAAAAAATAAATAAATTAAAAAGACGTTTCACTACGAGGACACAACTCTTTACATTGGTCCACCCTTTTGTTTCCTCCTCCTCTCTCTCTCTCTCTCTCATACACTCCTTTCAATTATTTTGTTAATTTGACACCCTTAATATACAGGTAAATGATTTTCAAATGTTTTACAGATAATTCCATAGAGAATTAGATTTTCTTTACGTTTTTATAACTGCTTGTCTATTTGCTTGTATGGATACCTTTATTTTAAGTTTTACAAGACCCTGTAGAATATTGCTGTTGTAGGTATTTTTCTTATTAGTAGCTTAATCTTTAGGAGAAAAAACCTTTTCCTTAGGAAGTTGACATCCACTCATAGCAAGTGACTGGGATTTTGTCAAAGTAAAAATACTGAGTAAATGAATTTTGACTTACTAGATAAAGGTATTTTATTTGAATAATACATTTTTTAGTATGTTTTGTTTTTTCTTGGGGGGGTATGCAGTTTTTCATTGAATGATATATTTTGTATGTAGGTCTGCAAAAGAACGAATTGGATACTTTTTGTTATAGCAACAGTTCCAACATCACTAAAAAGCTTGTAGTTAGTCCAGTTTACATTAAATTTACAAACTGAGCCTCCTATTTATAGCCACCTTAATATTAGTTTTCCCCCAAAAATGAGTTTCCCCTCTAAGTGAAAAATCATCACTTGTACAGAATAGCCCAACTATAAAAAAAAAAAAATGGTTTTTAATGTATGAAAAAGGTTATATAGAAATATAATACTTATTCCATAACTAAATAATAAGAATATACAAAAATCGCACACTTTTTATCAGCAATGTTATGATTTATTACGGACAAGCCACACCCCTTTTTCTTCTAAAGTATAGATGATCAAAAGCTTAATGGTGTTTTTTATATTAGGTTCTCAGAAAAGGTTTAACTCCCTTAAAGAACATTATTTTACATCATTATTTGTAAAAAAAAAAAAAAAAAATTATTTGAGATGCTTTAGAATTAGGGAAAAATACCTTATGCAATCTTAAATTAAAATTGCATAGAGGTATTTTTTCTCTAATTCCAGTACTTTGACCATTGTTTCTTTCTCTCTCTCTTTTTTTTTTTTTTTAATTCTACTACAACTGTAGTAAAACAAAGCCTAACACTAAATCTATCTCTAAAAAACTTCTTAAATGAAACTGCTATTTTGGAAAATGTCTGCTGCCTTTGAAGTCGTGGCTATTTCAAAGCAAGGAAAGTAACAATTACCATTTATTCAACCAGCATGGAAGTGTCTTTAATTTTAAAAATTCTGAAATTGGAACTTGTGTTCATCATCAGTGTTTAAACTATTTTAACTACTTTGTAGCCCTGAAAACAGTAATTGTAATCAGCTCAATTTGAAGATAGTTTTGTAAGCAATTTTCTGACTGAAGCGTTAAAGAAATTTGGATGTTAATAAAGATTGTCAACCACAGTTCTCTTAATTCTGTACATTCCCAGTTTCATAATTATCAACTTGTTTGGAACTTTGGATTGGGGAAATTTCAAATCAAATTGCTTATATAATTTTTGTTTAAAATGCTTGTATTGTTGGCTTTTCACAGATGTTTGCATAAATAGAGATAAGTTAAAGAATGAAATGCACATGAAAATTTATTTCTATTAAGCTTTTTATAATACGTGCTTTCTTTGCTGGGGTCTACTCCCTCATAATGTCAGGAGGTGCTAATTGAGTGCTTTGTGCAGGTCTCAAGATAGGAATAATAGAATATTGATAGGAGATACTAAGTCCCTGTGTCAGAGTTGAGGACACTCTTAGATTGGTTTTATGGCAAATCAGTCATTGTAGGTTATTTAATACCAAATCTGGTTTATACATATTTATTAGATATATATGATTTGTAAACATAAGTTAGATAGTTCCCAGTAGTGCTGTATATCACTAACTATTCAATTAAACATAAGTCATTTGTTTGCACTCAGTTTAAATGTCAAACAGTTCCATTTGACCCATAGATAGGACCCTTTCAGGTGCTACCACTTCGAGCCGGAGTTGACCTGGGAACAATGGCAATGAAAGGGGTACTCTGAATTCCCCAATGCTCCAGCATTACTGGAACCTCACCATCAGATTGTTTAGTGTCATATCCAGGACACTTATTAGTGGGGGGTCTGCAGAGATACAGTCAGGGTCTTCTACAGCCCCAGCCAGCCAGACTACACTCTTTAGAGTGTAGGTTTTTAATAAATAAAGCCAAATAGAACCGACTACAAAAGACTTTTAAAATTTGACATCATTTTGGGGTCATTTTAAATAATATATACCAGGCCATTGGCCTAATGAGTAGAGTGTTTGCCAATGGTCTGAGAAATTGGGGTTCAATCTCTGGTCAAGTCATACCAAAGACTCGACAAAGAAAAGGTATTTGATGCCACCTTGCTAAACACTCAGCATTATAAGGTAAGGATCAAGGGTAGAATGGAGCAATCCAGGGAATGGAGTAGCACTCACCCCTACACCTCAGTGTCGTAGCTATTGAAAAGGGAGCCTTCGGGTCACCCTTGACTAAGAAGATATAATATATATCATCAAGTCATGCTGTTAGCACAGATTTCCCTGACTCGCTCTCTATCATCCATCACTTCTGGCAAGTCTTCTAGACTACATCCTATGTTCATACAGAGCTGTTGTAGATAATTCTAGTTGGTCATTCAATACTTGCATGTCTGTGAAAGGGTCCATAGGAGAATATCGTTTTTGAGTTCATCCTTCTTTTCCAGCAGTGTCTTGCCCAGTTGACTGGGGCTGTAGAATACACTGACTGCACCTCTGTAGAGGAGTAGGACTCCCCCAATGAGTGTCCTGGATATGACACTAAACAATCTGATGGTGAGGTTCCAGTGATGCTGGAGGTTTGGAAAATGTGGAGCACCCCATCATTGCCATCGCTCCCAGGTTTACTCTGCCCCAGAGTGGTAGCACCTGATAGGGCCCTATCTACAAGTTCTATAGAACTAATCTGCATACTTATGCTAAACTAAATTACTTGAAATAGAACTCTTTTGATATTTAAACTGCATACTTATGCTAAACTAAATTGTTTGAAATAGAACTGTTTTTGACATTGATACTGTACTGATGCTAAACTGAATTGTTTGAATTAGAACTTTTTGACTTAACTGAATAGCTTGAAATAGAAATGTTTTTGACAATTAAACTGTGTAGTTATGCTAAACTGAATTGTTTGAAATGGAACTGTTTTTGACATGGAAACTGTATTTACATTAAACTGAATTGTTTGAAATAGAGCCGTCTTGACATTTATCTGTGTGTAAACAAAATGTATACTTATATTAAACTGAATTGGTTGGAATTAGAACTGTTTGACTAAACTGAACAGCTTGAAATAGAAATGTTTTTAACAATTAAACTATGTACTCATGCTAAACTGATTTGTTTGAAATAGAACTGATTATTTGTATAAAAATGGATTTGGCATTAAAACCTACAAAGGTTGATATGCCATAAAACCCAACCAACTATCCAACAGTGTCCTGCATGTCTTGTTTGTCTTAATTGGATGGTTTTAGAGATGGGAGATTGGTGGCTGTACCACTGTTGTTTTGTAGGATGTTGCTTCCAGGATTTGTTCAATATAGCTCGGAGTATTCTTGTGCAATTCCCATCTAGCATTTTCTCTATATGCTTAATTGGCATCCATGTGGTGCATCCTAATAATAGAATTGACACAACTGCTGCTTGGAAAAAATCATTTTGTTTTATTGGATAAGTCTGACTTCCCTATGATCAATAATCTATCAATAGCAGTCTATGCCTTCACTAGTCATATATTGATGTCATTTTCAGTAGATGAGACACTGCTTCTGAGATATGTGAACTTGTGCACTAATTTCAGAGAACCACCATTTTAGTATGAAGATGTCTCCTTTTTGATTAAACTCTATTTTGTCTGCTGTCACATGGAGGCTAATGCCACCTGCTGCCTGCTCCAGACTATATAGCAGAGATACGGCTTAAGTAGATGTTTTTGCCAGTGGTGCTTTGTCATCTGTGTAGTCTGCATCTATGATAGTTTGTGTGGAATTTCATCTGCTTCATGCCTTTTTAGTGTAAGACCATTTTTCTTTCATTAGATCTATTGACATTCAAAGTATGTAGTCTAGGCAGATTATGAACAATTATAGGGCAGAGCACCTTGCAGAAAGAACACCAGCAAAAATGTCAAAGAAGTCTGTCTCCATCTGGTGAGCAAACTTTTACTTTTTCGTTTTTATAGAGCATCATTATGGCTGTGGCAGTTTTTTTGGGGAGACCATATAAGTGTCGCCTTGAGGTTTTTTTGCTCAAACTCCTAAAATTTGATGGATTGTCAGAATCTCATGTTGTGGATTGGTTTCTCCAAAAATCATTTTGATTCTTCCTAAAAGATTTTCTCAATTTCTGGTTTGATGCAATTAAGTAGCAGAGCATTATAAATCTTAGGAAGTCTATATGTCTATATATAATGTGTGACCATAGTTGGGGGCAACCCAAAGACTTCATTTTTATTTGGTACTACACAGAAGTGTAGAAGAGGGTGCTACTCTTTGCCCCGGATTGCTCCACTTTACCCTTGATCTGTACCTTATAATGCTGAGTGTTAAGCATGGTGGCATCAAATACCTTTTCTTTTTTTTCGTTTTTGTCTTTGGTATGACTTGACCTGGGATTGAACTCTGTCTCCTGGGCCATTGACAAACACTCTATCAACCAAGTCAATGGGCCGGTAATTCATCCAAATTGGAAAAAAAGAAACTTTTTTTTTTACAACAGGTTAAGGATGACAGTACTTGTCTCTAGCAAAACAGTTGCCTTGCTTTTTATCGGAAACTAATTCAGTAGTAAGTGACGAGAGATGACAGAACCCCTTCATCTCAAAAAGATACAATGAAATCCAAATGTGGTTCTGTTTTTGAAAAAAAAATATCTAGAGAAAGTGTCCTGTTCTGATTATTAAAGGGCTTAATTCTTATAAAATTCTGCTTTATTCTTTTCAGTGTTCCAACTTTCTTTGCTTTGGATGATGATTTTCAAAGGCTCATCTTATCATTCATGATACATCACAAATCTGAATTGCCAGTATCTATGACCAGTCAATTGGTAAGAGATCTTGAAATGAATTTATCACATGAAAGTCAACTGTGGATTGTCTCCCTTTTAAAAATTTTGAAAGAGTTCACAGACTCACCTGATAGAAAATGCTACAACTTTTCTGATGACAACAAGGATGTTCTGACATCTTTATTCTCTTTATTGCAAAGCCAAAAAGAGAATGTTTTACTTCCTGAAGCAAACTTGGGTAAGATTTAATTTCACTTAACTTAAGGAAGACTTAACAATGAATTGCTAACAATATCAAAAAGCTACTAAACATTTTTGTATGGGGTTTAATATTGGCAACAATGCAATTGTGTGTGTTTTTGTTTGTTTGTTTTTCCAGTGTGAAAAATGAAAACGGATAATGCAATTCGTGTGTGTATGTATATAAATACTCCTAACATGCATTACTGAATTTCCATTTTACAACCCTTTTGGTAATATTTACAGACAAACAGACAGTGTATCTATAGGATCTGTCCTGGGCCCGATCTTCTGTAATTTGAAAATAAAATAAATAGGATTAGAAAACCTTCAATATACCTAAGATATGTTGATGACATACTTATTCTTGCTAATGATATTAACGAAATCAACATAGTACAAGACACTTTCCCAAAACATTCCTTTGTTAACTTTACTCATGAACTAAACAAAAACAATGAAATTTCCTTTTTATATATTCTCATTGATACTAACAATAATGACTTCACTACCTCTACTTACAAAATAACCTCTAGTAACAACTTCTGTGCCCTCAACTTTAAAAGTGAATGCTTATTCCGATATAAAAAAGCAATTATTAATAATCTAATATCCCATGCGAAACTAATCTCCTCCTCCAAAACAATATTTTATAAAGAGGTAGAAAACATAAAACAGGCTCTCATCAATAATGGGTTCCCTAACTATATTGTTGATGAACAAATTAAACATATAATTAAAAATATTAACCAACAAACACTGCAACACTCCACCCAATAAACAAGCATTTATCAAACATTTTTACCATAACCGAATGCACTACAATTAAAAATTAGATAAAAATATTTTTAAAAACATTGATTCAAAGAAACATACTCCCCACTGTTCCTAATAAAAATAAAACTTATTATATACTATGATAAATTTAAAACCTCCAACTTAGTCATTAATAATAATTCCTCTACTCCAGTTGGAGTTTTGCAAAATACCAATGTTATATATCAATTTAAATGTCCTTTAGGAGATTGTATCTCTGAAAACAACAATATATATGTCAGTTTCACCTCAACTACCCTATTGAGAAGACTTACTATGCATATTTCTGATACCGGTTCTATAGCCCAACATTTAAAAAAACATTCATGCTCAACAACTGAATTTTGGAAAATTCTTAGTGAAAACACAACAATATTAGAACAACAAAATAACAAGCAAAAACTACAGATTCTCAAGGCATTACATCTTAGGAATATACAACCCAAACTTAATAGAATTAATTTTGAATCCAGTGCTAATGGACTTAATTGTCTTTAGCTACTGATGCTATTTATAGAAACAAATTTTACAAAATAAATGCAACACAGTACACCAGTATAAATGCTCATTCTTACAAAGTAATAAGATACATGCAAAAGTTACATCTCTTTTGCAATACACAACCCCTGATAATGGCCCAAGATTGGGCAGAAAGTAGTAGAATAATAAGTGTGGAAGGTCTATTAACCAACTCTTGCCAGATATCATAAAATTGATATGGCAACTCGAAAGGATTTACAAAAAAATATGTAGACAAAAAAATGTCTATACTGTTCAATCAAATATGTGTGTGTGTGTATATATATATATATATATATATATATATATATATATATATATATATATATATATATGTGTGTGTGTGTGTTTGTATGTGTGTATATATATATATATATATATATATATATGTGTAGAGAGAGAGAGAGATTGGCAGTTTAACCGAAAAACTGACTTTTCGGTTTCATCTTCACACAGTGAAATTGTATGGAAATTTTTTTTTACATAACTAAAATCATTTGGTTTAGTGCTATCATTACTGAGTGACCATGTCAACACTGTTGAAAAAGACTTTGATATTTTAATAAGATTGAATTAATTAATCAACATTTACACCATTGTAAGAAAAAAGATTGAGTAAAAATATGATAAAAACATTTAATAGACTCATGTTAGGAAATGAATGTGAAATCTATTTGTTTACAAAAGAAAGGAAGAAGAAAAAGGTCCTTCAACAAATATGACACTTGTGAATCTTTCATATCATTGAATGTTTTCAAAGAATTAAATCAAAAAGAGTACAAAATGATGTGTGAAATCTATTTCAGTTTTCAAAAAATACTTCTTGTGGTAAAATTAAGTTAACAAGAAAATGACTAGGAGAAATTTTTTTAAAATAGTTGCCAGTTTCACTTTAATGTTAGATTTTATTTTATTTAGAAAAATTATTTTATTGTCTTTCCAGCCTTGTAAATATTTTCAAATTCGTCCAGAAATACATGAAAAATTGAATGGCGTCCTTAGAAAGTAAAAATACTAAATTAAAATCCAAATCGAAAACCATGGTATACATGGAAAAAAAACCCTGATACCCAAACATAAATTATCAAATTGCCCAACTTATATACATGCATAGGCACAAACATGCATTCATGCACACACTTAATATAATATGTATATTTATATTTACCAACCCCTCCGCTCGGGCAGGATATGACACAAGGTCGAGTTTTTAAGCGGAGTTTAACAGGTTTGAATTCAGAGTTTTCCTTCTCCTAGACTAGTTGCCTCAACAAGGCTGAAGAACCTAGTCCGTCCTACTATTTACCCATAGCTGGAGGAAGAATAAGGGGGTTCATACCTTTCCCAAGGGTATTTGCCCGAAAGTGAACATAATAGCGCGACTGGAGTACGAACTCGCGTACTACGATTCCGCAGTTCATCGCTTTAACCATTACACCACGAGGACCCCCCAAAAATATAATATGTATATATTTTCAAGCAAGTTTTGTTAAAGACGATGGAACACTTTATTTTTAATTTCATTTTTTTCAAGATTCTTTGTTATTTTTCTTGTGTTGGATCTAGATGGTAAAGGAATTGTCCTGTATCTTCTGCCCAAGCGCTTTCAACCATACTTTTGGTTTTCATCAGGGGTACTGTAGTTTTGAGTTGACTGTTGTGTTTTTACTGTCTTAGTGATTTGTAGCATTTTTTTTTTTAAGTCAGTTGGAACGTTTTCGGCATTTTATCTTAAAAGTTTGTTAGTTGTACTACAAAGGTCCCATTCTATGATCCTTCTGGCAACATATCAATTTGTGTGGAGATATGCAAATTTCATTAAACATAATAGACATTTTATGCCTACATATTCTCTTTTGGATCCGTTCGAATTCCCGTATTACTTTTATCGTATTCGGGGGGAATTGATTTAGGTATTGTCCATAGTTGTATGTATCCCTAGTACTTTCTGCCCGACTTTGGGCCATCATCAGGGGAGAATCTATTACAAAAGTGATGTAACTTTTGTTTTAGCAAATTACTACTGTGTAAGGACGTCTTTGCTGTTGGAGATTATGGCGCTTGCTTTTAAATGTAATTCTGTAAATAGTGCCAGTAGCTAAAGACATTTAAGTACGTTAGCACTGGTTTGAAAATTAATTCTATTAAGTGCTGGTTGCAGGTTTCTAATATATAGTGCTTCGAGAATCTGAAGTTTTTGTTTATTATTTTGATATTCGAGTATTGTTGTGTTGTCGGTGAGAATTTTTCGTAGTTGTGTTGTTGGGCATAAATGTTTTTTTAAATGCTGAGCTATTGAACTTGTGTCAGAAAGGTGCATTGTAAGTCTCCTCGACAGGAGTTTAGTTTTGCTAAAACAAAAGTTACATCACTTTTGTAACAGATTCGCCCCTGATGATGGCCCAAAGTCGGGCAGAAAGTACTAGGGATACATACAACTATGGACAATACCTAAATCAATTCCCCCCCCGAATACGATAAAAGTAATACGGGAATTCGAACGGATCCAAAAGAGAATATGTAGGCATAAAATGTCTATTATGTTTAATGAAATTTGCATTAACGAAGAAATGCTGCCTAAATATACATATATATATATATATATATATATGAAGGTAGCAGGAAAAATATAATCCAAATAGGTGAATATATCATGATGTGAAGTCGACGTTAACGTTTCGGTTATAATAACCATCGTCAGGACTTGGATATAAAATAATTCACAATAACGTCGACTTCACATCATGATATATTCACCTATTTGGATTATATTTTTCCTGCTACCTTCATACTGTCGGATTTTATCCATATTTACTTTCATATATATATATATATATACAAATTGATGGTATTTCAATGGGGTAACCCTTTGGTCTTACCATCTCTGAATTCTAGATGTTCCGCATTGAAAACAAAATATTTAAAACCATAATAACCCAAGATATATGTCCACTATGTAGGCAACATTTTCATCACAACACATTCCTATGACGAAATTAACAAACTTAAACAAAACACTAGAAAAAACTCTGTAGTAAGCTTTACTACCGAACTCAACATTTATAAAAAATCTCTTTCCTTGATATATTTACCAACTCCACTAATAATAAATTCACTACATGTCCATATAAAAAGCCTACCAATGACAATTCCATCCTACTTAACTACAACAGTGAATGTCCCCAAAATAGCAATTATAAAAAAAAACTTAATTCATAGAGCATTTTACATCTCCTCATCTAAGACAATATTTCACAAAGAACTTACCAACATAAAACAAACCTGTTCGTAACAATTTTCCTAATAAACTCATCAATCAACAAATAAAACTATATCTTCACAACATTCACAAAGATAATAACACTACCAACATTAACACTAAGAGAATTAATCTATATTACTGAAATCAAATGCACTATAACTACAAATTAGATGAACAAGTAATAACCAACGTTATAAAAAGACACTTTAAATCTATCAAAAAACAAGCACAAATAAAACTTATCATCTACTACACTAAATTTAAAACATCAAACCTTATCGTTAAGAATAACTCCAACTCCGCTAAAATACTCTTAAACCAAACCAATGTAGTTAATAGATTTATATGTCCATTTCGAGAGTGTCTCCCAAAAAACAAAAATAATCCTTACATTGGCTATACAACCACAATGTTATCTCATCGTCTTACTTATCACCTTTCTGAAAATAGCACCATAAAACAACATTTAATTATAAAACACAACAATAGCACTAACCAACTTACATCTTCCAATGTAAGGAAGATTCTCACAAATAATACAATGATTATATATAAAATCAATAAAAAAACGATTACAAATCCTAAAAACAATATGCATGAAAATAGAAGAACGAACATAAATAAAATAGCATTTAACATGGGCAACAACATATTAGATATCTTTAAAAACTAAAAATCACTAACTATTATTAAACATTTTTCTAACCGAACATTTTAAAACAAAACGCTGAAAACATTCCAACCAACAACTTCAAAATAAAATACTACAACTAATTAAAACAGTAAAAACTCAACAGTCAACTCAAAACTATGCTACCCCTGATGACGACCAAATGCAGACAAAACAGAATACATGTGTTTTAATCAAAAAAGAGACATCTCCACGCTATATGGTGGCTCTCTGAAATTAGTGAATAATTTCAGCTATCTTGAAAGCGTCTCGTCTACTGAAAATGACACAATAAGCAATTATCAAAGGCATGGACTGCTAGCAATTGGCTGTCGATCATATGGACACCAAACCTATTCAAACAAAATGCAATTTTTTTTTCCTAGCAGCAGTCATGTCAGTTCTACTATATGGATGCACTACTTGGAAACTGACTAAGCATATAGAGAAAAAGCTAAACGGGAATTGCACAAGAATGCTATGAGCTATATTGAACAAATCCCACAAAGCAGCAGCTGTATGGCCACCTACCTCCCATCTCAAATACCATCCAAATAAGACCAACAAGACATGCTGGACACTGCTGGAAAAGTAAGAACCAACTCATAAGTGAGGTTCTCCTATGGATCCCTTCACACAGATGTACATGTGTTGGATAACCAACTAAAACCTATCTATGACTGCTCTTTACAGACATAAGATGTAGTCTGGAGGACAGTAGGGAAATCTGTGTTAGCAGTACAGCATGAAGATATATATCTCCATACAAATATATATAAGTGTGCATATGCAATTGTGTATGTGTGTATGATAAAAATAAGTGGAAAGATGATGGATAAATCCGACACTTACAAAGAGTTTTGTAGTAATATTTCATTCTTTATTCAAGAATTTCTCCTGGCTAACACTCCTAAACTCTTTGTAAGTGTCGGATTTATCCATCATCTTTCCACTTATTTTATTATCTTGTCAGATTCACCAAAATCTACCATATATATATATATGTATATATATATATATATATATATATATATATATGTAAGATGTGTTATATACATGTGTGTGTGTGTTATAAGCAGTGGGTTTACTCGTACATTAGTTTGTTTTTTGCTTTAAGTGGTTATTAATGTCCCTTTGGATTTTTAATTTATTTTTAATGAATTAAATGCCATATTTTAAATTTCATTTTTCAGAGGCAAAACCTTTTCATTCTAATATGGATGATTTCAAATCATCAAATCATTACAATAATGATCTTGAAATTGTTGAATCTGAGAAATATCTTCCAACTGGTAAGCAGGTTTTTTTAGTTCGTACTACTCCATCAAAGATATAAATAAAATATTAAATTTGATTTAATGTTTATCATAATATGCACAGTTGACCTTGTAGAATACGCTGAATGCATGTCTGCAATGATTCACACCTTCCACCACCACCCAAAAAATATCTCTGAGTGTCCCATTTGATGATCTGGCTCCAGTCCTGAAACTTTGTGGAATGTGGAGTACCTCTTGCTATTAGTTCCAGGTCTACTCTGATCCATAGGTGTACTACTTGTTAGGATCTAATCTATGTGTCATATTAACTGTTTAACCATTTAACTGTTTACAAATAAATCATTAATGTTAAATTGAATTAATATTGATTAGAATTATTAATGCTAGATAGCAATACTTGAACCCATTTAACTGTATGCAAAGAAATGAGCTCGGGTCTGTTTGAATATGTTACCTAAAAACTATTTGCTTATGAATATGTTAAATATATGATTTATAAACATATTTTGGCATTAAATAACCTACGGTGGTTTATTTGCCATAAACCCAATTTGCGACATTGTCAGATCTTCCATTTTTATTTTTCCTAATGATAGTCGAGTTGTTTGTGTGACCTTTTACAGGAAACATACAGTTGAATTAATTTTGCCAGCTGGGTTTTGGCTTAACTTGGTGTTATCAACTAACCAAGTTAATATGTTCAATCCTGGCCACATGCAAAACTTTACTTTTTGTATCAAATTAGTTACCTTCTCATTATAAATTTAATTTTTTTTTTTTTTAACCTTAAATTAAAGTGCCTATCAGCTATCAATCTTGTGGCCACTTTCATTCCTTACACTAGTTAGTTTCATATATAAAATCTTTTCTAGACTTGAAACAAGTGAGATTCTTTGCAGAAAGTTAATATAATGTTTTTTTGTCCTCAAGCCTGTGCTCTAAATAAAGAAGAAAAAGCTTTTGAACAGGAACCTCAAGATATTGGAAAAGAGAAAGAAACTATGGATGATAACTATATGGTTGATAGTGGTCATTTGGAATTGCCCTTAGAGATCCAAGTAAGTAATAACGTTAATTTAAGTTTTATTATCTGTTTTGCACTCTTCCTTGTAATATTTATACTGCCTACCCACTGAATTTATGAGATCATCTTAAGCCACTTAAAAAGTTTGCGGGGGTGTTCTCGTAGTGTAATGGTTAAAGCGATGGACTGCGGAATCGTAGTACGCAAGTTCGTACTCCAGTCGCACTATTACGTTCACTTTCAGACAAATACCCTTGGGAAAGGTATGAACCCCCTTATCCTCCCAGCTATGGGTTAAATACTACCACGACTGTTCTTCTAGGAGAATGGCTTTGGCGTTAGATAACCTAAAAAGAGTTGATATGCCATTAAACAAAGAAAACAAACCGAAACCTTAAAAAGTTTGCATATATGTTTGTGTATGTAAGCAATCTTTGTACTTTTCTTGATTCTTCCTACACTAGAATACAAGTGATCTTAGAAGTAAGGGAGACTACTCTCTGATTGACATTTTATAATTAATTTTCTGGGCTTTAACCTCTACAGAGGGGTAAGACACACACAATTCCAACAAGTATCTTGAATATGACATTAAACCATCTGATGAGGCTCCAGTCCTAGAGCTTTGGAGAATGTGGAGCCTGGCTTCACTCTGACCTGGAGTGGTAGTACCTGTTGGGATCCTTTCTTTAAAATTGAATTGTTAGTGTTAAATTGCAATATTTAAAACCCTTTAACTGTGTGCAAACAAATGACCTCTGGCTTGCTAAAATGTTACTTGCTAATTATTCATTTACAATTCATTCATGTAATGAGTATAATCCTCAATATATGCCCCATACTTATAGCTTTATACCAAAAGAAAGATCTTTATAAAAAGCTATATCCTATATAAGAAAAATTGATGCTGTATTCATAGAATATGTTCCTTAAAATTAAAATTTAATCCACTTAATTTTTTTCTATTCAAAATTTGTAAACATTTCCCAACCACCTCCCAGCAACAAGTGATTCATCTGAATTTCCTCTTGCACCAAACGGATGATATGCAGTCAGCAACACCTACAGAGATGCAACTCTTTGTCACTTGTTCATCAAAACAGGTATGTTTGCTTTAAGACTTCTCATAAACCCGACCTCATAGTCAGGGATATTTCTAAAAGATTTTATTGCTAATACCATGTAACCCAGTACCAACACATAACTTGCATTACCTTGAGAAATGCAATGTAAAGTAATTAACTCTGCATGGCACCTTATGTTATATTTTGACCCTCGCCCCGGCCTAGAAATGCTATTCCAAGGTGATACACCGGAAGGAAGTGACACATTCCAACGGCCAGTAATCGAAAGAGATCGCGTGGGCGGATTAAGGCTTATGATATGGGAAAAGGTGAAGGTCCTATTCTGCCATTACAGTCATGCACCGGAAGAGAGTAACCTCTGAACTGCATGACAGTTATTTCCGCTTGATGACGATTAAACATTCGATTTCAAAGATCCAGTAGGCGATCGTGTGGGCGTTGAGTTATTATTTAACTCAGTTGAGTTTGGGTCCCAGAGCAGTTGTCAGTAGAATTCCAGACAGTAGAGACCAGATGTGGTAAGGAAGGTCACACCCGACCAAGGGGGTTCTCGGAAACCCCCGATGCAGTTGCCAGCAGACTCCCAGAGGGTTAGAGACAAGATGTGGTAGGGAAGGCCACACCCGACCGAGGGGGCACTCGGAAAACCCCCAGAGCAGTTGCCAGCAGACTCCCAGAGGGTTAGAGACGAGATGTGGTAGGGAAGGCCACACCCGACCGAGGGGGACCTCGGAAACCCCCAATGCAGTTGTCAGTAGAATTCCAGACAGTAGAGACCAGATGTGGTAAGGAAGGCCACACCCGACCGAGGGGGTTCTCGGAACCCCCCGATGGAGTTGCCAGTATAATTCCAGACAGTAGAGACCAGATGTGGTAAGGGAAGGCCACACCCGACCGAGGGGGCCCTCGGAAAACCCCGATAGAGTGGACCCCAACATCAGGAAAACAAGACAACGTGACGGTCATAACAGTGGGGTCAAAATATGAGGTTTACGTTTGGTCTCCAGCATCCTCTCACATGCAAACCCTTAAACAACCCTTTCAAACACTTGCAATAAAGTGAGAGGTAAAATGTTGTTAAAGAAATCTTCCTGTGTCTTCTTTCCTGCATCTTAATTCTTCTTGCGTCTTCCTTCCTTCATGCGTCTTAATTATGGTGTCGTTGTGATGCTGAATGAACGTATAAATAACTATATAACACTTAATATGACTTGTATAAAATAGAAATCCATAAAAATGTTATTGATAGCATCTAGAATATACGGATAAAGAAAAAAAATCTTTAATTTTAATTTCTTTCTGTCTCTGCTCTCTCTCTCTCTTTCTCACACGCACAAATAATTTTAAATCTTTCAATTGATTCGTAGCTTAAATAAGTCATAAGCACAGTTTCAAAATGTTTCTCACTTTAAAATTTCATAAAGAATGATGTTTCTAATTATATTTCTGCAACAACCTGTCATAGCAATGTAATTAGGAACATTATTCTTTATGAAATAGATAGTTTTCCAATCATTTTCCCCAAAATTTACAGATTTTTCCAAATATCTAAAGATTGTATAGAGTAAAATATAAGAGCATTCTTAGTATATTGAAAAAAAAATTTTAATGTTGCACAGTTTTTGCTAGGTTATGAGAATTTTTGTAATATAAATTTATTCAAATTCTTTAAAACCTTGGGTGATACAAGAAATAAGGTGTAAAAAGCAATTTGATATAATTTATAAAACTATATCAAATTGCTTTTATCATTGCATCATATTTCATTTCTTTATTGTTTACACTTTCTACCTATTTGATAAATTGTATCACCCAAAGTTTTAAAAAAATTTGAATATTCAAAGAATTCCTTTTTTTATATGCATCAGGGATGGTCTTCAATGATGTCCTGCCTTCATTGCCAATTTTGGGTTCTTGTACATCTTATTGGCTTCAACAGCAACCCAACCTGGATCCAGAATTTCCAGGTTGCCTCCTTGAAAACATTGTGCTATGTACCTTGGCATTATAAAAATCAAATAAAAATACCAAATATAGCTATGGGAAGCGTTTATTCCCCTACCATCCTCTATATAAAGAGATTTACAATTACATGGATGCCTATATTTGTCATATCTATCAGTGAATTAATTCCTAACTTTAAACCTTTGTATGTTTTAACTTGCTAATTCCTATCATTATGAATCTACTTTTACTTTTTTCTTTCTTTGCCTTTTTTCTTTCTCATTTCCTTTTTCTTTCTTTTGCTTTCATTCTGTTCAGAATCTACAGTCCTTTAGACCTGAATTATTCCAGTTTGTTTTTCTTCGAGATAGCTAATAAACAAATTGGCAACTTCTAGTCCACTCATTTCAGAGAATTACTCATCAAGTCTTAAATCTCCAGGCTTGCATCTCTCAGAAACTACCTGTTTCTTTGCTCAGCCATTCAAAATAAACTTTTTGCACAAGCCATCTCCAGGAAGACCCTCACTCTACAAGGTGTTATTGAGGAAAGAGAACAAAATTTTTCTTCCTTCTTCTAAAAAAAGAATCCTTAACTCTTCCCTCACCACAATAGCAGCAGCAAGCCCACCATTTTGGCCAATCCAATGCCTATAACAGCCCTGTTCTTTTCTGCTACCCTTCAGGTGGGTGAATCGAAAAATAATTCACAATCCACTACTCTATAGTTAGAATAGGAAACCATTCCATTCAATTTATTTCTTAAATTAATTGTGAATCAACTAATTAAACAAATTAATCAGAAAGCACCACCAAATCCCCTCCACACACACAACTACCCAATGAGACTTCCAACAAAGGTCTTCTAATCTAGTCATTCTACAACTTCTTAACAAAAAGAAAGGTCTTTATGGACTGACTATTCCATCCTTCTACATATACTTATGTACACAGTCTCCATACTTTCACACACATCGACATGTACATATGTGAATATGTACACATACTTGGGGTCTCACTAAACCACTTTTATGATTTTTATCTCTTTAACGAATCCAATAACTAAAGGAAGGGACCTGCTTCTTCACCAAGAAGGAAAGTGTGAAACATCAATAAACAAGGTAATAAACCGGATACATTCTACTGTTGTTTACTGCAAAAAGAAAAGCATAATAATGTATTTTGGAACATGCGGATGACAAGTAAATGGATAAAAAGTTAACAAACCGAATGGACTTATGTATGTAAATAATAGATGATTTAATTGAGACTTCTTAGTCAATACTACTTGTTAATCTAACTCTGTTCTACCAATTTTCACTGAAGAAATAGGTAAACACAAAAAAAATTTTGAACAGAATCACATAAATGATCAACTTAAGTGAGATTGATGTCTACTGCTATTTAACTCGTTTTTACTATCCCAAACAAATTTATTTTTAGGTGTCCTATTATAAAAAAAAATATATATATATATATATATATATATATATATATATATATATAACTAAGGTGTGTTATCTCCCATAGCCAACCCTACTCTTGAAAGGACATGTATGACAAATATAATTGATCAGTAGATCTTTTCAAACTGACCAATCACTAGGTTCCAATACGTTGGTGCCAGATTACAAAGACATGTCTAACCCTCTTTTTATAACCATGCTCAGTAACAAGCTGACGTTAAAATTATCTCTGCTAAAATTTCAGCAGTGAACCTGAGCTGTTTAAAGTACGTTAAACTTTGGTATATATGACACAAGGACTTCAGTTAAGTGGACAATTGTTTATTCTTGTATAATATATAGTCACAAACAGAACAATTTGTTTGCAACAGAAATATGATACTATAAAATTCCGATGTGTTCATGTTTTTTTCCTGCTGCTAACTTTCTGTAGCGAGAGAAATCACGCACGCAGCAGCTCAGTGTGCATGAATGTCTAGTGTGTAAAATGAGATCAGGGGGAGAGAAATGGGTAATTGGAGAGATCAAACTCACATCCTCATGATCGCAAATCATGTTTGATGTCAGGACTACCTACGTGCTGGCGCGCTTGTAAATTACCACATTGTGCGATTGACCCAGATGTGGCATTTTGGTATCATTATTTAAGTCCTGCCTGAATGCACTGGAGTTTTGGTGATACACAACAAGAGACAAGATTGGATGTAGGACTGCTCTAGAAGATTGTTGCAGGCAAAGAGGAATTCATAGGAAGAAGCTAAGAGAACTGTTATTTTCAGCATAGAAATTTGGCTGTCCACCTTTTATTAAGTAGAAGACGACACAGCAACAGCACTTGAAATTGATTCCACATGTTCAGTTACAAGAGACTCTTTTCTTTCTGTTACTGACGAGGCATACTATCCACCCCACTCTTCTTTCACTTCCTTCTGTTGTCAATTTAACTTTATTCTGCTGTAAAATTTACAACGAAGGCACAAGGCCTTGAAGTTTTGGGGGAAAGGAAGGGAGCGGTCATGCTTTTCTATATATTCTAAGGGGACCTAGCTAGCCACATTCGCCGACCCATTCAACAGTCCAATATATAACCATTCATCCATCCCCATGCACGCAGCGGTTACCAAAATATCACATTTGCTCTATGAAGAAGACCTACTTAAAATCCGAAAGTGATGTATGATTTTATTTACAATATATGATTTATTTACAATGGATATGATGGGAATGGGAGGAAAACCCCGAAATATATATATATATATATATATATACACGAAAAACAAGGAAAAACTCCCTGTTTGGTTGCCCTCCCATTCCCCCCCTCCCGTCTATAAAATTGGAGGCTGACTGTTTTCCGGGGCGAAAGAACCGGAAACAAGCCGGACCTACCCTAGGTGGGACGGGAATCCTAATCTACAGGGGTAAAAGAAATAAAGGGTCGGGCGCGATATGGGTCGATAGAAGCAGGTAATATGATTTTTATACATATGAATGTTCAAGATCTTCAATAAAAGCGGACTGAGATACGGGTTGAGGTACAAAAATAATGGGGATGGGGTTCTATTGTCAACTTAACCATCTGCAACCCAGTTCCACAAATTTACTATATTATTCAAATTCTTAATGCTATTTGAATTGTGAGAAAGCACAAATTAATGACAGTGCCATCACCAATTCACTAAAGAATTATCAAATGAAAATAAATTTTCCTTGGTTGATTAAAATAATTGAGTGATTAATAAATAAAGTAAAATTAGTAAATACTAGATGCTTTTGCTACTCCTTAATTATCCTTATTCTGTCTGATTTAACATTTCACTTAATTATAGAGAAAGCAGTAAGTGATCATTTAATCCAACTATGGTTAATAGTGACTGCCCAATAACTAATTAACCTCCTTAACTTTGATTTTAATTGCCTTTCATCTTTTGGACTTATTACTCTTTCTCTAGCTCTTCTAAGCTAATGCTTAATTCATAAATCTTCTCAAAGCATTGATTGAATAGGTTAGGATTAAGCCCTTCATACTCAGACACGTGGTTGATTCGCATCAGAATAACAAATCTATTTTTAAAATTTTTTATATCAGTTCCTCCAATTGGAAGCAGTTAAAACTTTTTTGGAAATGTTCTTGATTGCTGTTACCCTTGCTGTTCCCACTACTACTAATTTTGCAAGGGATCTACACAGATTGTCCAGCAAAGCCCCTGCACCCCACTTCTATTGGGTCATAATTAATTTCCCATAAGTCCCGCTGACATTGTTCAACCAGTTCATGGTATTTTGTCCTTTTCCTTTCATTTGCTGAGATCAGGTGTTTCTCACATGGCATGGAAACCTCGCAAATAATGCAGTATTTTGTGCTGTCAGAATACATTATCAGGTCTGGTCTGAGTGCTTGTTTTTAAAACTACAACCAACTGCCAATCTGCTGCTGATAAAAGCATGCTTGTTCTTGAATTTCTCTGCTTATCTTTTACTCCCTCTTTAACAAAAGGAATTGGTCAACCTCTTCCTTGATTGATATTTACAAGTTCTTATTGTTTAACTAACCTCGAGTGCTATTGCCTTAAGAGCATGGTTGTGGCACCAACAGTACTAGCTATCACCCAAAGCTTTGGGTCAGCCACTGAGAATATGTAGTAGAGTGGCTCATTTTCCACATTTGACATTTGGGGGTTTCAATCTTGTCCCATGTGTGTAGGTTGGATGGGCTAGGTAAGACATCATAAACTGATTAGATCAAAAATCTCATTTTGCTGAAATCTGCCAGCAATCCAGCTACTTGAGCCTCTTTCTTTCAATCCCCTCCCATTTTGTCCAGGTTCCCTGCTGACTTAGGCTCACCATCTTGCAGTATCTCATTTCTTCTATCTTCACCAGCACTTCCTCTTGGATAAAGCCATTTCCATGCAAATTTGCAATAGTTTTTTGAAAGTCTTTGTTCATGCTGAATATAGATTCTTTATTCATCCAATTTCTCAATGATATATTACTTTGAAATACTAATAAGAATCTTCTTTCTTTTTTTTTCCCTAAATGTAAGCATCAGTATCATCATGGACTGATGAAATTGATGGGTTCACAAATCATAGAAATTAACTGAATTTTGTTAAACTAGCCAATTGTTGACTAGATGTTTATTGGTGGAGTTGAAGAAATCCAAACTGGAATGCTGATAACTGTTCTATACATTGTCTTATTCCTTGTTTAATAAATTCTGATTTTACTCCTAATGTTATTCCAACTAAGTGTAAATGGTGTCTAATAGTAATAAACTTTTTATTTTAACTAGCTGAAATCTGTTTTTGTTCTGGCAATAGCTAAATAGCACAGACTATGCCCTTAAGCCTTGGTAAGGTAACTAGTCTAAAAGTAAGAAAAAACAGCTATACTCCACTTAAAAAAATTGACCTTTTGTCGCCTTCTACTTGTAGCAGAAGAGGTTGGTTTATATACATTCATACATACTTTATTTCACTAACTTGCTTTTCGAACAAGCAGCATATCTTTGACCCAACTTTTGTCTATTTTTAATTATGATACTCCACTTCCCCTCCCCTTGGCTCTTAACTTTTAGGTTATAACAATAGTCTGTCCAAACTAGTAATGTACATGGGGAATTATTTCTCTAAAATTTTTGGTTTATGGTAAATTTTTAATAAAAACCTTAAAATATTTGGATTTTTATACCTTAACTTAAGGTACATTTTCTTTAATGTGATCATTGCCTTCTGCCTTTCAAATTAACTTATCTTATTTGAATTCTTTCTCTTCTGTGCTTATGTTCCTTTTACAGCTCCAACAAATTTGTAACCAATTAGAACTTGAATCACTTACAGAAGCAGCTTTCTCTACACTGTGCAGGCATTTGATAGAAATTGGAAATGATATCAGCTATGAGAACTGCTTCCATTTGGCTAAAGTTTTTGTTCAACCAAAGGTGAGATAAAATCAGAATTCCTTTCATAACAGGTTTCATGTCTTTTGAAATGTTGGTACAAATTCTTACATTTAAACGTTTTGTGAAAATTTAAAGTTCCTCCTTACCAATCTATCTAAAAAAAAAACTTTTTTAAATTACAGCAATATTTAAATAATTTTGTAGTTTACATTCAGTACTCTTTGAAGATGAAACTAAATGTAAAATGAGATAAAAAGTAATCCATGCCTAAGGTGTAAATGTAATATTTTTAAATTCTGAATTAATTTTTAATTTATTTCTTTTTAGAAAAACTAATATACATACATGCATATTAAAAAAAAATTTTGGTTGTAATTATGAAAGATTTTGTAAAAAAAAATTTAATAAAAACTCACATTTAAAGTGTATGTAATGTATATTATGTATTTTACTTTATTTTATACAAGTGTTGCATGTTACATATTTATCCCACTTTCATAAATGCTTGAATTCATATTCAAAGTCTAATATCTGATAGTTTATGTCAATGAAGAATATGGGGCCCTGAAATATTTGTATATTATACTCATGTTATGTCACTATATATATTTTTTGTCTAAATATATTTTAGAAAAGTTTTCTCTCACACACACCCCCAACCTAAATAGTTTATATGTGGATTTTTAAGTTTTTTTTAAATCTTTATTTAATATAAATTGCAACCTAAAATTTTTTACTAGTCTGTACTAGATTTTACAATAATTATCTTCTTGCATAGTTCAAACCATCTATGTTACTATGTTTTTTTTCTGTATCATCTTCTCTTATTTTTAAGTAAATTTTGATAATACACAGTTATCAATCAATGACTATCCTTAACAATGCAATATTTATTTTTTCTTTTATATATATAAAGTTCTTTACTCAATCCAGACAGATTTCCAGGATTCTTACTAGTGCATTAATGAACTTTGCAAAACGATTTCCTAAACCCTTCATTGATGGTGTTTTAGTTCCTTGTGCTGTTGCCAAGAAGTTAGGCAAGTATATATTTTTTTCTATTTTGATATTCAATATCAAGGAAACATTAATAATCATTTATAATGGGGTGCTATTTTAAGTTTGAAATCCCTTCTGTAGTTTTTACTATGAACAACAACCCTGTCAGCTGCAGCTGTAGAATACAATGACTGCATCTCTGCAGAAGGATAAGAGCCCTCCTTCCTCATGAGTGTCCTCAATATGACATTAAACAATCTGATGGTGAGGTTCCAGTTGATATAAATGGTATTTGGTTAACCATTTGAAGAAAAAAAAATTGTATGAATGTAATCTGTACTATTGGATACCAGCTACCATCAAATGAGTAAATCTAACACCAACAAATGAACAATGACCACTCTATTTGCTGAGCTGTAAAATATTCCAGCTGCACTTCTGTAGAGGGGTTAGACATTCACACACACACTGTCTAGGATATGTCACCCAGCCATTTGATAGTAAGGCTCCAGTCCTGGAGCTTTGGGCAATGGGGAGTATCCATCATTGCCATTACTCCTAGGTCTACTCTGACCTGGAGTGGTACTATCTGTTAAGGTTCCATCTATGGATCAATTAGAACTGTTCCCTCTTTTACGAGGGATTATTATTATTATCATTATTTAGTTAAATCCATATAGCTATGTGCATGTTGTTCTTATTAGGAATACTTGATAAATAGAATTATTTATGCCATTAAATAGCAATACAAGAAACCATTTAACTGTGTTAACAAATGAACTCTAACTCGTTTAAAGATAAAGTTACCTACAAAATTTGCTTACAAACCATAAGTACATAATAACAGTATTTGGTATTTGGTATTAAATAGCCCACAACGATTGATATGCCATTAAACACCTATAAATGAAGGCATGAAACCAAAAGAAACAGCAAATTAAAAGAAAAAAATGAATTCAGTCTCTGTAATGGCTAGTATGCTGGACTGTGACATTGTTGTTAGTTTGAACTCCAGTCATTGCTATTACATTCACTTTGGAACTAATACTTTTGGGAAGGGCATGAAGCCCCTTATCTCTTCCCCCTCCTCAAAGGTATAGGTCAAATAATACCACTACTGTTCTTCAACAAGGATGTTTTTGGCATTAAATAACCCACAAAGATTAAATAAAGAAACAAAACTAAACCTATCCATGAGACAAATGGATATGTTTGAGATAATGTTTAGAATGATTATAAACTACATAACACATTACATTGACTTTTTAGACTAAAATATGTCTTTGTACCATATATGATTAGTAAACTGACTTCAGAATGAAATTATCCAACAAAGTTTGATGTACCATAAAACAAACCAACCATCTAACATACAAAAACTGACTACATTTTGATAATGTTACCAATTTAATAATAAATAATTTTTGCTTTGCAAAGTAGAACATTTTGATTTTGTTATAAAGAGCTATGAGGATCATTAAATAAGTTTCCAGACTTTTTTGTATGGGCACTTTTATTGATAGTACACACATGAAACTAGTCCCCTTTGAAGTAATCTCCTCCAACTGCAATGCATTTGTTGTACTGTTCCAACAACTTCTGGAAGGCCCCATGGAAGTCCTCTTGTGTGAGCGTGTCAATGACCTTCATCTCAGCCTCTTTCATCTCCTCAATTCTCTCATAGCAACAGCCTCTGAGCTTAGGGAATAAGCAAAAGTCACAGAGAGCAAGATCTGGACTATAGGGAGGCTGTGGAACTGTCTTGATGCCCATCTTGGTCAAATAATCTGCGACAAGGATGGAGTTGTGGACTGGTGCATTGTCCTGGTGGAAATGCCACTGACCCGACAGAATCTCTTGCTGAACTCCCTTAAAACCTCAACATAGTAACCCTAACCCTTTGCTCAATCAACTCTGGTGTATTGACTTCCTTACTCCTCCCACACCTCTCATCATCCCTCACAGACTCACTTGCTTCCTTGAATCTCTTATGCTACTCAAAAACTGATGCTTGATTCATGCAAGATGGTCGAAAAGCAGTCTGAAGCATTCCATACGTTTCTGTGGCATTTTTTTCCAAGTTTAAAACAGAATTTTATTGCATATCGTTCTTCCTCACGTCCAGATTGCATTTTTGAACTTCACCAGCTGTGACAATCAGGCTTTAGTAGGGTGTATTCAAATTGCTGCTGTGGCTGTTCATTTGAAGTTGAAATCATAAAAATTGGTCAGTCATCTCATAAGATGTATAGCAATAACATACTGAATTTTCAAGAGTCTACAACAAATTTAAATGCCTGTACAAAAAAAAGTCTGGAAACTTATTGACTGCGCCACGTAAATTGTCAGAAAACTTGTAGTATTTACAGTCTTGAAAATCCTTTTTCAAAATTCTCAAAATGGTGGTCAGATTTGTGATGGATCATGAATGACAATGAACCTTTGAAAATAATTATCTACAGATAGTGGGGAACACTGACCAAACTTCTTTGACACCTAATATTTTCAATTGTTGATAAACTATTGAAATTGCTTAACACCTGGAGGGCTGCATGTTTCCTGTCTTTTTTTTTTTTTTTTTAAATACCAAATGTAACTTAACTATGATTTTTCAAGCCTTGAATTATCAAAACTACACCTAATTGAATTAGTTAATTACTGTAGATTTTTAATCACTGATAACTTATTTCAATTTTAGACTTACCTCAGGCTGAGTTAGTGAATCGACTCATTAAGGAAGTATTCAGCATTAATCACAAAAACTATTTAGTTCAGTAAGTATGCTTTATTCATTTTCCAGTTTGTGTTTGTAACAAGTAACCTCAATGTATCTCAGAAATGATATGCATTTTTTATTTAACTTGTAGGGGGAGTATGTAATTTGGTTATTTCAGTAGATTGCTCTCTAAATTATTCCCACCACAAATACAACACAAAACATTACAATCGCGCAAAAGAAATGGAATAGAACACAACGAACATTAAATAACAAACAATTTAATATGCATATAACAGAATATGAAAAACAAAATACATGATGAGTAAATGGTCTTTTGGAAAATAAAGTTTGAAGAAGAGAATAAATTTGTTGAAAGATGTGTGTATGTTCATGTTATCAGAGTCCGTAAATAAGTTGTTCTTACTTACATTAAGTTTATAGCGGGTTTTATGATTGTGGCGACATCGTGTCTCGTGGATGAAAGAAAGTTTGTCGGGTTTTCCTTTTGAATATAATTCTCGGCCATTTGAAAAGAGGTCATGAACTTTAGTTGAGGAAGGAAAGGAATTGGTTGGACATAGTATCGGCTACTGGCTTAGTGGCTTGTGTTTGTCTGTGTCTTCGTTTGTGTGTAAGCTTGTGTCTTGTGTCTCTGGCTTCCTAACTCTGTGTTATTTATATCCTACAGGTGGATCAAAGAATCGCCCTAAAATCTTGGCGCGTAGACATTAATTGACCAATCAGATTTGTATTTTACTATTTTATTTTCGAGCCTAAATGTTTTCGTTTAGTTCACTTCCGATCCTAATTTTCTAGAATGTTCTATTCCATGTTTTTAGCTGATTGGTTGAAAAATATAAAAATTTAATTTAAATGCTAATGCGGGTTTGATCCTAAATTTCTAGAATGTTCTTAAGTATGTTTTTATTGCTTATTTTAAGACTAGAAGAAATGTGTATCCTATAAACTCCTATTCACAATTTTGACCTTTGCATCCAGAATAACTCCTCAGTATGTGACATGGTACAAAAGGTTCATTCACAACTCAACTATGCACCTTTGTTGATATATTTAGCATTCTGTTGAATAAGTGGTAGATAGCATCATTGGAGTCTAAGTAACAAATACTCATCTAGCTTTTTTTTTCTTTTAGAAACACCAATGCATTCATTATTGGTTGCAGCTAATAGGTTTGCCAAAAGTTTGCTTTATTAAGTAAAAGTAATGACCTGATTTGAAGGTAATTCTTACATGAACTTTATCGAATATATTTACCATTTGATGCTATTATCTTCTACTGTCTTTCTGAAAACTTACAGCTTTCTAGAACTCTAGATTTTTTTTCTCTCCCTTCCTCTGGAAAGATGATTCTGCAAAAAGCTGTGTTAAATGGGTGAATGAATAAAAACTTTCCAAGTTCTAACATCTTTTTTTTTGTTTTTTGTTTTTTTTGCTTGGTGACTAAAGAAACTTTATGGCCTAGCATTTTCTAGATTGAATATGCTCTTTCTTTTAACTAATTCCAAATGATTTTGGTCAATTTTATAATTTAAAATCTTGGATCCTTTTTATTGACTGGATCTATATTAAAGATTTAAAGAGATGATATGATCTTGCTGAACATTAAAGTATCCAAGAAAAAAGGGGAAATTGCCATCACATTTTTGTAAAAGTAATTTTGGTCAGTAGTTAAATTATAGTTTTTAGTTGTTGGTGGATCAAAGGCAATTACTAGGCAGTTGGGACTAGTAGGCAATTTTATGATGAAAGAAAATGGATTCCGTGATTTGTTTTCTCTACCGCCTTTCCTCTTCACTCTCCACGTTATGAAATGTTCTTGTCACTTTCCTCTTCACTCTCCACGTTATGAGATGTTCTTGTCACTTTCCTCTTCACTTTCCACGTTATGAGATGTTCTTGTCACTTTCCTCTTCACTCTCCACGTTATGAGACGTTCTTGTCACTTTCCTTTGCTCTGTCTGTCTGTCTGTCAAACTGGCAGTTGGCAAAAAACAAAAGACGCCATTCCTACTGACATTGCTCCTTTTATGCAACAAAATTTGCATGCAACACAAATCTCGTCTCTAACAAGATGAGACCAGTAACCTCCTCCAAAAATGGCTGATTTTTTTTTTTTTTTTTTTTTTTTTTTTTTTTTTTACTGACGGCACTCAAGACATGTCGAACTGAGGTAACTGTGGCTCAATCCCCGTTCACTGTTACACCCCCTCCTAGTTTCATGATCACATAGGTAACAATGCAGACACAGTCTTTTGTTTCGAGTGCATCTCTGAAGGGGGATTGCCTGAACTTCTTCCTCAGATGTGATATCAGACTGGTTAGTGGCTGGGTTCTCAGGTGAATTGTTAGTCTCCCGAGACGTAGGCTTGATCGGTAGCTCACTTTCAGATGATTCTCACTTGCCAATGGGGTTGTTTCAAGGAGAGGGCAGAGTTCCTTCACATAGTGCAGGATTCCATTGGCTAATACGGATTGCTCACTGATAACACCAGTGACTCATTCCTTTTTTAAGTTGGAGGTGCTCCGGCTATTGGAAGGCTTTACCCAGACAGGATCTTCTATTCTGTATAGGCTGCGCATTTCTCTTCGACCAGGTAGGCACACACTGTTGATCCCTTTGATTCGAACCTGGTAGCTGTGGATCACATTGACAGGTGCACTTGCAATGGACACATCATCCTTTGGTGTCACATTATATCTGTACATGGCTTTCTGGCAGCTATCCTTTTTACCCTTCAATTACACCTCTCTGCTATGCCATTGGCACATGCATGCATCGCAATCTGAACTGGATCCCCCATTCATCCAGGAAAAGTTCAAATTGTCTGCTGCGATATTGATGTTGGTAAGAATCTCCTCTAGTGGCCCTCATTCATGAAATACTGACTCTAATTGGCAGAATCCTGCCACAGCAATGGCAGCTAGACTGCAAATCTAGAGGCCTCACAGTCAATGAGCATGAGGAAATGTTGGCTACTGTAATGTGTTATCTCCATGGCCAGCCTACTCCAAGTGCTCCTTACTCCCAGCTTTCCTTTCCGCCATTTGACTGGTGTGGGATCTATGGACTGGCACATCTGGTATTCCTTGACTATGGCCCTTATGGCATTTGTAGACACTGACGGATTGGTCAGCCACACAAAATAGCACATCCTTCGTACACCAGGGTGTCTGCTGAGATGGTTTATTTTTGTCATTTCACCCTGTGGTACACGCATAAGGAGTCGGTCTGCATATGCAATTTTTTGACCCCACTGGAGCACCAGGCTGATGCCTTTCAATACAGCATCCAGCTCTGCCAGATTAATATGTGCAACATCATTCATTGGCCATAGCCAGCATGCATCCTCGATTACAGCTTAGTTCTTTTCCAATAAAACCTCGATCACCAAGGAGCTGGTATCTACCCAGACGATTATCTCTTTTCCCTGCACACACCAATCTCCTCTGGCCGGGGCGTTCTATTTCACTCTCACTGTGATCTCTGTCACCTTACAAATGAGCAAGATGTTGGTGGTCTCATTGTCCCAACCTTTGGTGATTATACTTGCCCTGTGTAAAGCCATCCGCATACTTGTAGGTGTCCCATGAACCTACCACACAGAGGGAAAAACAGCACATCTTGTCAAGACGAGTACTTTTGGAACCACAGTTCTGCACCTCCAGTGCAAGGTTTGTTGCTCTCCATGAACATCCAAACCCAATACACGGGCACCATTTTCCAGCTGTTCCAAGTCCTTACAAACCAAACCAAACTGGGCCAATTTCATTCTTACATGCAGTGACAACACAATATCTTTGTTCCCATAAATGTTGCCGAGGTATGCAGACACTCCCTCTTTTACTTTCTCTTCTTGAGACAACACTGCACCAATGATTGTCTTCATCATTTGCTGTGCCACGTTTAGTCCAAAGCTCAGTCTGGTGAGACAGTACCTTCTGCCGGCAAACATTACTGATTGAAACAGCCACAATGATTCACTGACCCGGACTTCTTAAATCCAGCAAAGATACATTAGATCCATTCTGGCACCACTCTCTGTTTGCTGGTACAAACATCAGCATCAGCTGTAAATGCATCAACATACTAGTTTAGTTCCTGGTTGCCCATTATCGGCTTTACCTTTGCCTTGTTCTCCTGTACAATTGCAATTACAGAATCAAGCCTTTAGGAGGTCCAAGGTTTTTGTGGGTGTAGAGGATTAACCAAATATCATTAATCCATATGTAGAGCTCCTTTTCATACCCCGACCTTATTTAGCTGGGCACGTAGTATTCAGCAACTTGACCAGTTTCCTGTCTCTCGACTATTTCCATGAGGTGGTCCACACCTTCTGTTGCTGGTCAAACTTGATGCTAAAGTTAGGTTGGTCAATCTTGAGTGCTGCACACATGGGGGCCTCCTTGCAAAATTTTGCCATTCCTGTCTATATAAATAGAACTTTGATAGCATCATAACCCAGCAGCAAGTCGAAGTCTAATGGCTTCTCACGTACTACTAGCACTTCGACATCAGCAGAATTCCCAATGTCTGTGCAAACCTTTACTGTCTCTATTCCATGACACTTGCACATTTCACCGCTTATAGTGCTGTGCATGGTGTCTCATTGGCAAGGACTCGGATGACTGGTAGCATCTCATTCATAGCTTGTCTGGAGAGGAGCTCAATGCTATCTCATCCCCGTCCTTGTTTCTCAGCAGTCTCGAGCTATATGTCCTGCTTTTTAGCAACGGTAACAGTACACATGCACTCCTTGTCTTCTGCTCACACAATCTCTCGCTACTTGACCCTGACCATTACAGTTGTAGCATACTATTCTAGTGTGGGGGTATGACTCTGGAGAAGCTTTGATATTGCTTCAGCTCGCTTGCGTGGCCACAACAATGGGTTCCTCTTGTCCTCGGTTGTCAGTCATAATGGTGTGAGCCCGGGTCAGTAGCTGTTCCAGAGTCGTGGTCTCCATCCTGGGTGATGGTCAGAGAAACTGACACAAACACGCATGTCATCCAATGTTCAGGCAGCAGTTCCCCAACCAACCAAGACAGGCGATATAAGCCTGCCAAGAATTCATCCACGATTTTGTTCTGCCACAACTGTTGCATTATCAACTGGTCAAGTGCATTGAATGCATCAGTTCCACATAAGGGCTCTTTTTATTTCTTCTGTCCATAGAGTTCACACTGAGGTAAGTCATTTTTCTTTTTATATCACCACTCTACATGCCAAAGTCTTGCTCTCTTTCTGCGAGAACACTGTGGGCCTTCATTTCCATAGCTCAATTCCTGTTTGCTGACACATAAATTTTTTTGTCTCATGTCTTTAATTTGCTCAAAAATGTCTTCATCAAAAAGTGAGTCTGTTTTTATGCAAGTCTAAAAATGTTTTTTTGCAGGCAGTTGTCTAAAGAATCTCCTCCTCTTGAAACTGGCATTCTAGCTCTACTGGAAAATCTTCTTGATGGAAAGGTAGATATTTTTATCTTATTTTCAAAATAAATATCTAGCAAAATTAAGATAAAAATCTCTAAAGAATTTTGATTAAAAAAAAAAAAATTATATACAACTTAAAAGTTTTTTTCGAATATTCCATCTTAAAGTTTTGAAGATTTTTTTGTTAAAAACAAATTATGACAAAACTAATGTCTGTCTCAAAATTTTTTTCCAGTATAGTTCTTTAGCAGTTAATAAAATCATATTTACTTCATAAAGGTTTTTTTTTTAACTATTTGTAAATAAAGGAAAGTAATGATTTGCATTAATAGTTTTCTCCCTTGAATAATTATGTTCAGGGTTAGCATGAATGCTGACTTATACCATTTTTGTTATATTAACATACATGCAAACATCTGATCCGTTTAATATTATAAATATTTTTACTGTAGACAATCTAATTGTCAAAATTGTTATTATGCATTTTCTTTTTGACTAGTTTCTTATTTTTGTCATGCTTCAGTTAATATTTTCTACACCTTCCTAAAGTGCTACTTTAGGAATTGTGAATGAACACTTCTATTTAATCTTCAAATATACTGTTTTAGTTTCTGTGAAGTAGCACACATGTGATTTTATGAAAGTGTTAACAATTTTATAAAGAGGTGCTTAAGAGGTTTTGGTCTTTCCAAAAAGAATCAACTTATATATATATATATATTTTCTTTTTTTAAGGAATTAAAGAAACCTCAGAATCAATGTGCCATTTGTGTTGAACTGTGGGATGATTATTTAAAATTAGATGTAAGTTTCTTTGCTATAGTCATTCTCTTTTTGGAAAGACCAAAAACTTTCAGACTTTCCTTATACAATATTTAATACTTTAAAGCATTGAACTATTTATATATTTTTTTAATACTTTCTCTCTTTTTTCACCTCATCTAAAGATGTTAATTTATGCTCATGTTAATTGATTGTAAAACTTTTTAAAATGAAAACCATAAAGAAAATCTAAGTTTAAGCATGGACTTAGTTTGCATTCATATGATTATTTATTCAACTTAAGTTGGCAGAGGTTATAGAAATCTCAGATGTCTTCCTTCTTATGAATTCAAAAGGAGAATTTTTCAACTACTCTAATTTGCCTTATTGTAAAAATTTAATTTTTGCCTAAATTTCTGAGATGAGGAATTATCATTATATTGAGATGTACTTGGGTTAATATCTTCATTTGGGTTATTATAGTGACATTTCAACTACTTTATTTATTTTTATTTTTTTCAACTATTTTATTTCAAATATGTCAGTAATCTGGGAATTTTGAACTTAATCCATATTTCTAATTAGTTAATTCTTTCTTGTTATACTGCTTATTTCTTCCACTGAACCAAAGTATTGCACAACTTGATTTAGGGATTGATTTCATGACTGACAAATAATTACATACACTTTAACCAATGCTTTTATCTTTAAGATAATTTGGTGCCTATCTCTTCAATTTAACTAGGTATGTTTTTATGCACTAATATGTAATAAAAAAATTTGCTACCTGATTAGACACAGTAAAATTGAATTTTGTTAGCTATTACACACCTTCCCAAATATTGCAAGTATTCATTTGTTTCTGTATTGTACATGAAAAAAATTTGCAGTGATTTATTTTAATTTTTTAGTTGGAACTATCAACTGAACTTCCTTATCTGATTGCCTGGTTTAGAAAAGCTACAACCACTGAATTGGATAGCAGTTCCAAATATGGAAGATTTATATTAATGTTTATTAACAAACATAAGAAACAGGTTTGTTGATTTTATTTAGCAATTTCAATTTTTGGCTGGAGGAAACAATTTTCTGTTATTAGAACACTTTACAGTGTGTTTGGACTCTACACTAGATATAAGAATTACTTACTAAATAGCTATAGTACTCATCAAAACTTTGATCACAGCTGGTTATTTTATTTTATAGTTTGTCCAAAGTATTAGTCTAAACTATGCAATAAAAAGTGTATTTGTTTTGATCTACCAATAAACCTATTAGTAATGTGAATAAACATTTTAGTCATTAATTCTTTTTGAAGGTTGGAAATTTAGTTTTGTTATTTCTTAAAGCAACATGGTTTCTTGTTTATCAACTTTTTTCCCCCCATGAGAAGCAAAAAAAACTTACATTTAAATTTATTCCTTGATTTAATAAGTATGCAGATCAAATTTTCTTGCTTTGGCTTTTTGTAAAGGACAAATTTAATTTTCCCTGCCATTTTATATAAAGACTCTAGGATCTACAGAGATGAAGTGTTGGCATCATTTGCTTGTTACTAAAGTATTGCTAAACAAATCTTCATTTTTTAATGAAAACTTGTATAAGATTTTACTTTTATTTATCAATTGAATACCTTTTTCTTTGCAGTTTACCAAAAATGATGTTAACAATCTTCACCAAATCATAGAAAATCACAAGACTTTCATAAAAAAAGCTGTGTTAAATGCATTAAAAGGTTTGCTTTGATTTTGTGGCTGGTTATTTTGTTTATTCATTTAAACATCAATGGTTAATGATCTAGTGTCTGATTTTTATATATTCATTTCATTTATTAATTGAAAATTTTAATGTATGCACATTAAAAAAAAAAAAATTTAGATGTGATAAACACTTTCACATGTGCACACATACACTATCATGATACACAAATCTTGAGGACAAAAACTTAAGGCTATCTTTTAAAGTCTAAATCTGTTTTGTTTGGAGTTTTTTGTTTTTGTTTTTTTGGGTTTTTTTAAGGTTAGATCTAAACCTGTTCTAACAAATTATTTTATACAATATGGTAAATTTATTTTCCTTAACCAAAAATATAGGCTATGCAATAATATGAGTACTTTGGAGTAAAACTTAATGATATATGAACAGATTCTAAACTGTATTCAAACACACACACACACACACACACACACACACATATATATATATATATATATATATATATATATATATATATATATATATATACCCTCACTTGTAAGGTAATTTTGTTGCAGTCATTGACTTAACTCATCACTCAATAAGTCCTGGGCCTAACTACTAAAACAACAACTTCTAGGCAAAATTTGACTTTATTTATCAACATAGTCTCTTTCTAGAGTGATACACTGATTCCAGCGCTTCTCTAACAATTTGATGCATTTTATAGTACGATTTGTCTTTGGACTCAAAATACATCTCTGTTTCCAATATCACTTCTTCATTAGAGCCAAATCTCTTTTCGTCAAACATTCTTTTGAGGTCAGCAAACAGCCAGTTGTCACTGGGGACCAGATCTGGAGAATAGTGTGTGTGCAGAAGCAATTCAAACTGAATTTCATGTAGTTTTGCTATTGATTTGTGACACGGTGCATTTTTTTTGTGAAAGAGCACTTTTTTCTTCATTTGTAGCTGTTTTTTGGTGATTTCTTCCTTCAAATGCATCAATAATACTATATAATATTCACTATTGATGGTTCTTCCTTTCTCAAGGTAATCAATGAACAAAGGACCTTGCAGATCGCAAAATACAGAGACCAAAACTTTGTCTGCTGATGTTTGCATATTTGGTCATTTTGGACAGCTTTCACCTGCTGCTGTCCACTCAGCTGACTGCTGATTTGACGCTGGAGTGAAGTGATGAATCCGTGTTTCATCCATTGTCACATATTTGCACAAAAACTCCTTTTTGTTGCATTAAAACAGTTGTAAACAACACTGAATTGTCGATGTGTTGTTTTCAATCAACTGTGAGTAAACGTAACACCCACTTAAAACACAGCTTTCTCATTGATAAATGTTCATGCAAATTGGTGAATACTCCCACTTCTGATATTTTCAACTCCTCTGCTATACACACAACTTCAATATATGATCAGCCAAAACGAGTTTTTGGTGTTTTCCAGGATAACTGCTGAATTTGGGCAACCTGAGTGTTCAGCATCATTTGTGTCTGTATGACCGCGTTTAAAGTCAGCATACCACCTCTTAACAATTGTTTCTGATGGAGCAGAGTCTGAATAACACTTATCAAGCTATTGCTTGGCTTGAACAGTATCTTTTCTCATCAGATAGCAATGCTTTAACAACACACAAAATTCAGATTTTTCTATTGTTTTGAAAATTTGCAACAGTAAAAGTAAGTAAAGTTGGCGACCTTATTTGAGGGTAACCCAAAGGCTCCTTTTTCAATAGCTATTACACCGAGGTGTAGGGGAGGATGCTACTCCATTCCCTGGATTGCTCCACTTTACCCTTGATCTGTATCTTATAATGCTGAGTGTTAAGCAAGGCAGCATCAAATACCTTTTCTTTTTCTTTTTTCTTTTAAGTCTTTGGTATGACTTGACCTGAGATTGAACCCTGTCTCCCAGGCCATTGGCAAATACTCTACTCATTAGGCCAATGGATTTAAATAACTGTTATTTGTAAACTAATAATCCAATTGAGCTCAAATTTTGACATGTGCCTATTTGGAGGTTAGTACTTTATCAAAAGCCTATAGATTTTTTTATTAGTGGCACAATCTATATGTCAGGCACAGGACTTATTAAATGATGTGTTATATTTTGTTAATTCAGAATTGAGTGACAAATATTCAGGTAGCAACATGTCCATATTTCAAAATAAACTTTTTTTAGCTTGTCTCTGAATCTTATAGTTATTGATATTTTGGATCAAAACAATTTGTCATCATAGAATATTTCAACTTTTCTTATCAACTCAATTTTGTAATTTTTTTTAAGTCTTCTAAAATCTTAACTATATTTTCTTGTCAACTGTAATTTGGAACTAACAAAAAGCAATAAATATCCATCTGCCACTTCTATTCATGTTGTTCAATTCTGTTTGTTGTGTGTGCTTTGTGTTTTTTTTTCTAGTTAACATAGGATTTTAGCATATAGAGTGATATAATCATTACAAAAAAAATCTTTTTGACAAAAAACCAAGTCTTAAAAACTCCTTTCCATTACAGATCTTTTATTGAATGACTATTAAGATGACATCAGTGAACATGATAGAGAACTCTTATGAATTGAACACCTCTTGAAACCAAAGAATTTTATCATGAAATGCAGCCATTTATGATAGATAGCTTGGTCTTTTAAGTTGTGATCATTAACTATACTCTTACCTCTGGAAGTTTTTGAAATAACCAACCTCATCTATTTGAAAGGAGGATGTGTTTATGTGTATAACAGTAACCCTGGTGCTTGCATATATTGTGGTGTAATGCTTATCATCATAGGAAATGGACATGATGACCCAAAATCAAATTCTGGATGAGGCTGTGTTGCATATTGACCCTTGACCAAGCCATCAATCAGAGATGAACCTGTGTAAATAAGTGGAAGCAGTCATGAAAGACATGGGCATTATGAAATAATATATGCAGATGCCTGCTTGTCAGTTGGAGTCAGTGAGGGCCTGAGTCCAAGCCAGCTTTCAGTCACTGAGAGTTCTTCCGCTAGGAGGCTGCAGCCCTCAGCAAAGCTTCCGGTGGAAGCAAAAGCCAAGAAGCAGAAGATGTGCTAAGTGGGGTCTTGAAAATAACACAGCATGCTATGGTCAAGAGAAGAAGTTATGGGTCAATATAGCAATCTGTCTTTTCTCCCTTCGTCCATCTCTCTCTCTCTCACTCTACAGAGATTTGACCCCTTTTAAAAGAATAAAAAGACCTATATATTTATATAATCAAGTGTTGTGGTTCTTTCCTCATTATGAGTATATAACAGCTGTTTACATTTCACATAATGCTAATACTCTTAAGAAACTATTCTTCCTCCAGCTATGAGTTAATATGTCAGACGGGGCTCTTTAACCCTTAGTATGCAAACCAGTCTAGGAGAAAGAAAAAACTGGATTCAAACTCAACTTAAAAATTGACATAGTGTCACATCTTGCTCTTGCAGAGGAGATGGAGATATATAGGTGCATGTGTATGAAGTTGGAGATCTGGCATGGTGGGCAATGTCAGATTTTTTTAAGCAAAAGAAATCCCATAGTTCAAATGAGTATCAAAATATTTGGTGGGTGAAATAGATTTGAGATTCTGGATTGCACTGGGTTGGTATAATAAATGTTCATCCTCTCCAACGTGTCTGTCAGTTCCATTTTGGATCTTATATTCACTCTTTATCAGATGTCAGGAAAACATCACTTATCCAAAATGTTTGGGGTTCAAAGGGACTGAGAAAATGGAGATGTTTTGGTTAAAAGATAATCATAAGTGTTCATGAGGTCTAAAGTAGGACTTATATCAGAATGTGTTTTTTCTGGGCTGAGAAAATGTTGGGGGGTATTGTTTTCGAAAAAAAATAATTGAGATTTTGGTATGTGCTAGCATTGGCCAAGGTAGTCATCTGAATAGTCCATGATATCTGATATTAGTATTTATTCTAGACCAGAAAAAAACATTGGTTGAATCCTTGTTTTGTTTAAGTGTTAAAATCATTGTTGCTATTGTAGGAGTTCTATTGTTCACAGAATCCAGTGTTGGTAATCCTAGTCTGTAGATTTCCTCTGGTGTTTAAATCCTGCCAGAAAGTTCAACAAGCAATTGCATTTGAGGATAGTTGCAAACAATTTTTACTGGAAGTGTCTGTTGTTGTCAGAAAAATTCATAATAGTAATGATGATTTTGTGTACATTTTTACACCAGGAGAATCCAATTAGTGTGAATAATTCTGCAAATTACGAACTGAAGACTACAGATCAGATCACAGATCAGATGGACTCATGAAGTTGAAACTAGACACTTAAGAAATGAGCAAATGTTACCTGGCTTTCAAGCAGACACTTGAGAAACATTAGGACTGCTGCACATTTTTCACTTCGTCACAAACCAACTTAGTAGCAGTGAATCACATCCCTCTACTTTCATAAAGATATTGAAAGTCATCCACTATTCCAAGCTACAGTATACATATTGGGGTTATGCAGAATGATGAACACTCCCACTTGCTGGGCCACATATTATTCATATCCTGTTGGTGTAGTGGCAGAGAACCACACCTAGCAGAGAAGTAATATATATGTCAATGTGCATGGTGACTTGTGAGTCCATACAGTTAGAAGCAGTCAGATGTGTTCTGTTTGTGGTTTCATAGCCTAAACTCTGATAAGCATTTGGCTGGCGTACTGGGCAGGGAATTCCATTATCTGCTGATGACAGGGTCAGCTTCAAAAACCACCATGGCCTGATATTATATCAATCTCCATTCCTCACTGTCATTTGAATGTATCCCCTCCCTCTCTCTTACAGTTCACTATATAGGATCTGTTACATAAATTTTATTTACATACACATATTTTTAAACCAATCAGCAAAGGAAACAACATAGAACATTCTAGAAAAAAAGGATCAAAATCTCATACACAAAATTCTCGCTCTCATATTCTTAAACCAATCAATTATTTTTTCCCCAAAAAAACATTCATATCCGTTTTGATCCACTTACGGGTTATAAAAGAAAGCAATGAATCAATTCTAGACACATCGCCCACTGCCGACTGAAAGAAGCCACACCACTTAACTATTTCCTCACTTCACCAAACCCTGAGAGGTGCCACACTGCCAAGCAAAGTCATATTACCCTTTCTTCTACCACCATAAAAAAAGGAGTTTACTACTACTGAAATTAAACGCTCAATAAGCGAGCGAACACAACAACAACATTAATTAC